>JAULKQ010053157.1:0-24596 GCA_032356285.1 Smithsoniella earleae | reverse complement strand
TAGATGAGGTGCGGTCTGTGGGTGTCCGGAAGCTCGAGAGCATCTTCTCGCAGCCTCCGGGTGTTTCCATGACTCTGAAGAAGCTCAAGCTAGATGCTCGTGCCGAAAGCACGTTGACCAGGTGCAGCCTCTGGTTCAGCTAGACTTTGGAACGGAGCTCTGCGATACAAGTGAGTCTTCACGAGAGAATAAAGTACACTGTACTAAATACAATTATTTCACCATTTAACCCTTTTCCATAGGTTTTGGCGCAAAAATCGAACCCCTGAAGCGAAGGTTTGTATTTAGTGCGGTACTTGAATAGCCCTTTAGTATTGAATCGTACGGTAGATTAGGAAAGCCAGCAGAGAAGTTGATTCGTGACTTGGCGCAATGTGCGAGTGCCAGTAGGAGTGTTGACAAGGCGCAGTTTATGCGCTTCGTCTACAAGGAGGTTTCGGATCTTGAGGTCGTAGGGTTGGCCACGGATTTCAGCAAGGAGCACAATTTCCGTCTTGTGATTAGACTTGCTTAAAATTTCGGTTGAGTCAACTGCATGTGTGCTGGTTTGATGAAATGGACTGGAATGGCCTTAATTGCATCTGTGACTAAATGGTATCTATGTATATATATGGTCGCTGTAGTGAAACCCGAATAGCCGCACACAATAAGACTGATGTATGCACAACTCCCGTGGCACCCCTATAAATAGGAGCTGACTCGTTTCCGACATCTACAGCCCTGGCCCTTTAGCCAGGCCCCTGGTAACCACTCTTGCAAATGTGATTGATTTGCTCCTGGTGTCTTGGTACCGCGGTCTTGCCGAACAGTGCCTACTCCCCTTGTCTGGATATAGCTATTTTAGGTCAGATATGTCAGGTTGGTCACGGGATACACTGAGGTTGAGCACACATGCACAGCCATGGTGACATCGCCTGAGCCTGTCATGTTTTTCTCTCCGACAATGCACATCTTCTCACACAGGCTTACCTCTTGGCTGATACAGTAGAGCACACCCATTAGTAGCATGCTGACTGCACAAGCAAAGGAGAAACTGTTTAAGGTTGGTAGCAGTGGCTGTAGTGCATCCTGGATTGCAGAGTGTTAGGAATCGAAAAGCGCCAAATCCGCACTGGATTTAATTGATTGTTGACCTCTATTATGTCGTACATATAGTGGTTTGCGGTGTCATGATTTATCATTCAACACAGAGGACACGAACTGCCAGCCCCCTTCTATCTGTGCTCACCACCCATGGTACCTCAACTTTAATGATAAGCAGAGTCTGTGCCACAATCCACCCAAATTGAATAGTATATTGAAAGCTCCTCACTGGTTGTCACAGCAACAAATAGCGAGTCCACCTTTGTTCCCATGGACTTGTGCCGCACTACCTCTTGTTGAAGCTTTGAGTGACATTCGTTTGTTTTATGACAGCAAATGCTGCGAGCCATGCTCAAGATTATTCTTGTCCCCTGCAATGACCTACAGCCACAGGATACAAGTTTGGCTGTAAGTGCCTCATCTGGATGATGGGATTGCCCCAAGATAGGACCTAAGTACTAGATATATATGGAAGGCAGATCTTAAGTTTCTGCATGAGTGGTTACCAGGGGCCTGGGAATCGGCCAGCCCTCTCCGTGTCTAATTCGGGAAGTATTGACTCCCTGTTTGAGGGATTGTGTTACAGATCGACCTACTGCTGGTCTTCAGCTATTTGTGTTGCACTACGGTGACCACATATACTGTAAATGTAAGTAAGTACTCAATTATATTCATGAAGAACGCTTGTGTCTGTGCACCAGGAGGTAGTGAAATGTGTGCTGTCTTCTTCCTCCTGTGTTGCGTTCCAGTGCACAGAGGAGCGCCTCAGAACTGGTTTTGCCCCAGCTTGTGCACCAGGCCCCTGGAATTCACTTGCACCCATGGCACCCATGCAATAGATTGTTCTTCTAAGCTATGATTTACCTGATCTGATTTCTCGGGGTGCGAGTCTGTCAAGGGATCATCGTAGTATGAGGTTGGCGGTTGACAGAATGTGAGCTGCTTGTAAGGATGCAGCACTTACGTTGCATGAGAGTTCATTGTGCAACGTCCTGAGTCAGAGTTGTACTGCAGAATACGTGGTTACCGTAGGGAGGCCCCTGGTAACCACTCGCGCCGTTTCTGTTAATCTGCTCCCAATATCTCAATTGTGTCAGGGTTTATTATACTTATTTAGGATCGCAATAGTAGGCTCGTTATGTAGGGGCTCTGCATTGACAGAGGGGGCCTGCAGCCTTGCTGCGCGAGTCCCATGCGGAGTGAGGGATTACTACTCCTACTACTACGAAAGCAAATAATTTCCCATTAAATCTGTGTGTCTGGCTGTCTGTGCTATGTGTGTGACTAAACTAAGTTACTGTATTGTCCTGTTTTACTCTTGATTATGTTATTTTAGATATTGATGTAGCAAGTTGTAGTGACTTGCAAGCAAGCTGGTTCAGGCGTGTTTGCACACCATGCTACAGAGCTCCTGAAGTGGTCATTGCACGAGGCAAGTACTCGTCTGCCATGGACATGTGGTCATGTGGATGTGTGTTTGGGGAGCTCCTGCAACGAATGGAAAGGTCTGGAGCTTCATTCACACCCAATTTGTCCATCATGCCGGTTTTCCAGCTGAGCAGCTGGTCTCCACGCACTCCAGCCATCGGTGCCTGCATCCAGGACGGAGATGTGGCTGGAAGGGTGTGACTCCCCCTCCCCTCAGCTGCCTGAAATGCATCGCTTCATACAGTTTGTGCGTCATCGAATCCGAGTGGGTGAGTGCTTTGCTAGGTCTTGTTGTTGTCCAGGAACTTCAGGCCATCTTTGAAGTGATTGGGACTCCAGAATGGTCCTCCATTGAAGCTGTTGAGTGCATGGGGTGGCGCAGTTTCTTGCGCAAGATGCCTGCAACAGCGCCCCACCTGTTCCGCAGGTTTGGGTATGCTGGTGAAAGCGCTGTTGACCTGCTGCGCCGCATGCTGGCTTTCGACCCCACCCGCAGGTACCTTCACCCCTAAATGCCCCTTTTTAAAGCAAAGTGTGCATCATTATGTCACCTACGCTGTATACTATAAAGGAGTATGGTCACAAGCAATAGTCATGGATAAGGGTTGCAGTAGACATGGGTTCAAGGATTCAAGCTGCAGAGAGTGGTTTCAGGTGCTCAGCTGAAGAAGCCTTGTCTCACGAATACTTTCTTGAAAGTGGCAGCCCCGGGACTCCTACGCAAGGCACACAGGTTGCAACTCCAACTGCAGGCATGTCCACTGTGCCATCTTCAACTGGTAAGCTCCATTTTGTTTCATGATAGTGTGTGAGGTTGAACAGAAGGCAGTGAATGCATGTTATTTACTGTTGCTGCCACAAGCGGCCTTCAGTGCCATGCCTATCCGTCCTGCCTCCATTTTGTGCTCCCATTGCCTGTGATGAGCTTGCATGGCTTTGGGTTTTTTTTGCACGAATGCATGTGGGAGTCGACAACACCGTTTAGATGATCTTCTAGACAGTAGTATTTCAGGGGTGTTGTTGGATGGTACGTGAACTGATGATAATCCTGGAACACATGATGTTTACGGTTGTAGTTATAAGCATTTTCAAAACATGAAGTTGTTGCCCAGGATGGAGGTTTGCATCTTGTATTCTCATGCTAGAACTCCGCACCTGCAATTTGCCACTGTGGTTCGCTTTACGAGCTACTACCTGGGCAATGCTCTGAATCTCAGTCCTGGTAACCGTTCATGCAGATGCTAGCAGTTTCTCGTAAACCTTTGTACTACGTTTAATAATTGAGGTCGAGTTTGCATGTTCTACCTGTGTAAACAAGGTGCAGACGGTTTGACATTTACCAATGCTGTGGTGTAGGCCATGCCATGGAAGAAGACAATGAAGCTGCACAATCAGGAACTGAAGAGGTGTTCAGTAGGAGCAATAGTTTATTAGCACAGATGACTAAGACGCAGGTCCAGCTGAACCGCGACTTTGGAAGCAATGGGCTTCGTCTGGATGAGACACATGGTGCTGTAGTATCAGGGTGCTTTACACCATGCAACAATGCTGCTGGAAAAGAGCCCTCAGGAACAGCACATATGGACTCGCAAGCAAATGCAGGTACATCTCTGTCGCTACTTGCCTGAAATCTAAGGTTCGATGCAACACTGTGCCTATGGATTCGTGACAGTGCTGCAGGTCAAGGTCGGGGATGTGAAGTCAAGGCCATAAAGCGCCGAACTTTGCACTACTATGACATTGTGGAGCCTGATGCTGCCCTGCAGTTCTTAGAGCATGAGCTAGACAGGATGATTGCACAAATGCTGGAGCAACAGGATTCCAAAGGTGGCACATTTGTGGCTTGTAGTGCAATGTGCACACTGATACAACAAGAATGCGAAGCAGAGGTACAGTACCCGCGAATTCGCAGTCGACACTCGGTTTGTGAACAACTTTCCTCTTAGTTTTTCCTGCAATCTACTGCAGTAACCCAACAATTTCTGTTCTTAAAAGCCCTCTACCTGAACAGAATTGTAGCTACTCCTGTCATTCAGGAACACTGTCTTCATGTTGTCAGCGATGTATTTCTTCTTGTGATCTCTTTATAATTAAGTGCTTTAATTAATTCTCATTGCTGTTTGTGAAGGCGGAGAGACAGGAGCAACTGAAAAGGCAATCTGTAAATAGTCCCACACATAGCTCGGAAGAGGCTGAGACAAATTTTCAGCGCAAGTGGTGGGGACGCCATCAGCCACTAGAGCCTGATCCACGTAATTTAGTGGCTATGAGCGTGACAGCTATGGAGGATACTGTTACCGGTAATAGTATCAGGCGATTGCTTTGGCCAGTTTCAGGTTTGCAACAAGTATCTGGAAGCCCAGTGTACAATGAAAAGGCGCGTATGAGTAAGGACTCTTTCAATGCAGAAGAACAATTAAAACCAGGCCGACATGATGAATGGAGTATAGAAAATGGACACAGCCTCTATCCCAGTAGTGCTGGCCCTGTTTGGGGTGGTGGAATGGGATGCTTGGATGTAGACGATAAAGTCAAAGAAGTCATCGGGAAGCAGCAGCTCAGATGACAGGCAATTGGAGTTTTGTGCTCCGAATCAGTGTTTTAGGTAGAATGTACCATATTCAGGAAATACGCTGAGAGAAGTAGGATAATTTTTCCTGCCAGTCTAGATTCAGGTACAGCATCAAATAACAGCTTAGATAATTGAGGTTAGCTCGTATGAATTCCAGCCCCGTCAAGCATCACCAATATCACTTTGGTAGCAACTTCAGCTAGTAGGTATTACATGGTATTCATACATTCGCCCTGACGGTGCGTCCCTTATTCCATGTTCAGCCTTGTTCCCATCTAGTTCCCCTAGCATGGCTTGGTGTATTAGGCTTCAGCAGTGTAATGTCATGAACAGGTGGAATAATACACATTTCCTGCACAACAGCTCACCAGTGTGAATCCAGCATGAAACAGGTGTTCTTTCAAACTCTGTAACTCGTTACAAGCTGATCAGCGACACTGCCAACTTACGTGGTCTTTGGATGTCGAAACATCCTTCAACATTTCTTGCCCAGCCCATCTCCGCACGCGAATTGCTTCTTCCTCAGTCTTCATTATGCACGTCGGAACAGGTATTTTCAAGTACCGACATACACCACAGGATATGATGCGTTGTATGATCTCGAGGCTGTCTTCCGTGCCTTCAAGGCCAGTGTCTGCTTGATGCTTTACTTGTTGCAATGCATGTAATGCCTGTACACTGTGAAGTCTGAGGTGCTGCCTTCAAAATAGGATGGAGCAAAGGAAAAGAAATCGAGAATGTGATGTACCCTCGACCTAGGTGTGTGCGCCAAGTTGAAAACTTTGGTCAGTCACAGACGATTGAGCAGTGATCTATCGATTTATTGAATGCCTTACTGGCATTGATCTACGGTACATATTCTAGCCTTTCTTTTGGATGGGTCATTTTTTTTCTCGCACACCTGGAGTTGTATGCATGCGCATCCCTTCAGCGCTCTGAGCAGCATACAAAGGACAGGGATCTACACAAGCATTCAATCAATATTTGTCCTTCCAGGGCAGGCTGAGATACTTAAAACAAACACTCCATTGTTCTTGTTCTGTATTGAAGAAAAGGCACTCGCCTGTGAGGCCCAGCATGCGCTTGGGGTTTACTTCGGTGTAAGACAAGAGGATAGAAAACCAAGCTCGTGTCTATTTATTCACAGGCAATTAATAAACATGCTGTGCACATGTACACCAGCAGAGACGACTATGCTGAGTGTGTGCAGCCTGGGAAGTGGGCTGACCTTATCCTTGGCTATCGACAGCTTGCTGCGAATGTGGCAAAGCCGGTCCCCATAGATGACATGGGCCAGAAACGAGTCCAGCACAGCATAGCCCTGCACCTTGCTTTCTATAGTATCCTGCAGCTGGGTTATCTGTGTAATCATTGCATTGACAACCTCCTTCAAGTTGGGGATGCTGCCTGATGTTTTGCAGGAGTTCCCCTCCGCCTGCTGCCGTAATGAAAGCACCCCTTGCAGCGCAGTCACAAAGATCAGCATGTTGCTGTAAAAAACCTGCACACGGTGCTGCTATTCAAATTCAAACCCGGCACTACACCACCCTGAACTATTTCTACATGTAGCAAAACTGTAGTGCCTCAGCCATCTAGTGTACACCGTTGCAGCATCAACCACACCAACAGCAGAGTGAGAGTAGCCAGCATGGGGCGTCGATGGCAAAGCCAGGTGGGCATTGAGCCACATGGTGGCTCATAGCAGGCAATGTAGGAGGACCAGCACGGGCGTTTGAATCACAGAGAGAGCACATGGCAGTTTGTACTTTGTGGAACACAAGCATAGTGACAGCTTCAGACTGGAGTGGATGCCTGGAGAAAGCTCTCTTGTGCTCGTAAGATTGCCGTGCATTTTTTGACCAACTTCTGTTCGGGAAGGGCAGCGAGCAGCAGTTTCAACCGTTGCTGGCGGCTGAGCCTCTCCTGTTCGTCCATCCACTCCAGCACCTTCTCCAGCTTGCAATGGATCTGTGGAGAAGAGCCAGGAGCGGCGCCGGCAGACTCCAGCAGTGCAGCGCAGGCATCCTGGCCTCGCATGCGTGCATCATCCAGCGGGGTGTGGCCAAACGCATCCAGGGGGTTGATATCGCAGCTGTTGTACTTGCAGATGATCGACACCACTTCCAGGGAGCCACAGCAAGCTGCAACATGCAGTGCAGTCCTCGCGTTCCGGTCCTGAAAATCTTGAACACTGATTCTGGAAACCATGCAATCACATCAACGTTGAATTGAAAGTGAATGGGTTGTTGACCATTGCGGCACACCCGAGACAGGATGTCAATGTTGTGGATGAGAAGCAGCTCAATGAACTTGGCATCGTTGTTGGCAGCTGCTGCGCATACACGAGAGGCAATATCTGGCTGTATGGGAGCTCCTCTCTCACGGAGAATTGCAGCAGTCTTATAGTCCCGAGCCTCCATGGCCACCCACAGTGGAGTGTGGCCAGCTGCATCTACTGGGCCCAGGGCCAGCTTCGAGTGCTTCAGGAGCAGCCCCAAGACCTACAACAGCGAATATCGTACCCTGCCAACCATCCCACTCATACTGGGTGAGCAGTGTTGTTTGGGAAAGGCCACAGGCCTGAGGCGGTGAAAAAATTAATGAACATAACGTACAACACACGTTGATAGGACCTGCATAGAGAGTCTACCTGGAAGAGAATTATGCACTGTTTCATGCATGCTCAACCCAGCGTACCTTTGCATTGAGTACGGTACGGAGAATATGTACTTGCAGGACCAACGTTCTAGGTGGGGGGACCGGGAGTTGCGGGTGCTACTGCTGCTAATTCTGTGTTGAGGGCGTACATGTTGATATCATGTTTGGCATGTGCATGCACACCTGGAAACTGCGATTGGCGACAGCGAGATGCAACGGAGTCCTAAAGTGGCCGTCGCAGCCATTGGGGTCCACCCCGGCGACAAGCAGTGCTTCAGCATGGGCGCAATTGTCATCAGCGGCAGCCTGGATGAGTTTCTTAGTCTCTTCCATGCCGAACTTTCTGGTGCTCATGGGGGCGAGGTACTTGACGATATCCAGATGAAGTTCCCTGATGGCGTCGTCCAGAGGCGTCGCGTCGTACCGATCACGAACATCGTGCGACGCGCCGCATTCTTCAATGAGCACCCTCACAGCGTTCTTGTAGCCGCAGCTGGCGGCCAGGTGCAGCGCGGTGCGGCCGTCGTAGTCGGACTCGTCAACATCGATGACGCCATTCTCGACGAACCCGCGCGCCACCGCCATGTCCTGGGAGCTAACCGCATCAATAAACTTGATAACGTGCTGCTCCTTGCGGTGCCGCATGGCGTCTTCCACGCGCCTGCGTACAGCCAGCCCGCTTCTGTCCACCATCGACTCGGAGCCACTACCCGACTTCATGGTCGACACGCCGTCGCTCTCCAGCGTGTTCACCAGAGACTCAACCATGCGCGAGCTGTCATCGACGTAAGTCGCAGACAGCTGCTTAAAGTCGTCATGCGACAGCACGAACACCGTGACACTGGCCTTGCCAACAACTGCGGAGTACAGATGCCGCAGTCTAAATAGGAACGACGTCTCGCCTAACGTCTCCCCCTTGCCGCGGGTCTCCACAACCTGAGCAGCCACACACGCGAAAACATCAATGTCAACAAAACACGACGTCGCAGTTCTCTAGTGGCTTGTCGAGCGGGAGATTACTTTCTCTTGGCCATTCGTCTGCACGGAAAGGATGTTGACAGAGTGACTGCCGACGAGGTACAGCTCGTTGCAGATTTCGTTTGCACGGAACACAACTTCGTCGCTAGAGAACGCTACTTCCCTCAGCAGCACGGACAGGTTGGCCATGAACGCAGAGGAGCAGGAGAAGAATAGCTTGTTGGACTTGACGAGAGGCAGGCTCATGTACATGGCAACCTCCACACGCAGGTTGCTGGACAGCAAGTTGGCAATGCCATCGGCAGCCTTGTTGGAATGCAGGTGGTCGTAGAAAGAGCTGACAACATCAAATGCGAGATCACGAGGAAACACGTGGGTACTGATGAACGTTTTCACTCGCGAAGTTTCTTCCCGCATGCGGACCAGGCTTTGGTCCTTCGCCATCACGGTGTTAGAAATCTCACCGAGGACATAGGCATAAAACGTCAGAGTAGTTATCATGCTCCAGATTGTGAACAGGACCTCTTGTGCATTCTTAGGGGTGGTGTTGCCTACCAAGCTGGCGGTGCTCAGAGTTGACGCTGTCCAGTACACAGAAAAGCAATACTGCTTCAAAATGGCCACCTGAAAACCAAGGCCTGTGTTTAATTCACTGGCAAGGAGAGACCAATTGTGGGCGCTACGGCAGCCAGACAGGCACTCACGTCATCGGACCAAATGTGTTCTTCCCCCAGCCCCCTGCAGTAATGAAACACAGGGGGTCAAGCTCTTGTGAATAAGTGTGTAGTGATCCTGTTTAGCAGGAGAAAAGAGGCACACTTGTAGTGCCGAACCCAGTGGGACATGTCCACACTAGAGCCAGAGTCACCATCATAATGCGGAAGCCCAACAGTGCCGATATACCACCATATGCATCCATATATATGAGTTATGCCCAGAATCAAGGGCATAAGGCGGATTATCCCAAACAGCACGCTAGTAGGCCCCACGTTCCGCTGTAGCTCTTGATACAAGTTGAGAATGCGATAAATGCGCAGAATTTTGGGCAGACGCAGCCAGGCAGCATAGCCTGGGTCAGAGCGAGGGTCCATCTGAACAATGATCTTGAAGGGCAGCACAGCCACCAGATCAATCAGAAAAGTATCACTGAAGTATCTGCTTCGGATGGCTTTATGTGAGTAGATCAGAATACCCTGCTCATTATAGAACGCCTGATTGAGACTGATGACCATGTCTACCACAAGCACTACCTCCAGGAACTGATTTGCAAGCTCATAGGCCAACCCTGCACCTAGCACAACCCTTCACTTCAAGCCAGAGATAATTGCATCGTCATGAGATTAAGGCCGCGTCAACCATCAACAATAATGCATGCCTTCCAGCTATACATTTGGTGCAGTATGAGCCCGATACTTATCTTTACAAGTACCCATTTGCAATGCAGAGCGGCTCAAGTTCAGTGAATACATTGCTTGCACAAACACAGCCACCGTGCCCGAGAAAGGCATGAACCATCTCATTCAGTTACACTTCTTGAAAGATCAGCAAATGAGGTGTGAGCTCACCTAACCTCTCATTTGTCCGAAATGCAATGCTGAACGGAACCTCCCTGCATGGCACATGTGTTGCTTCAAATGCACGTGGTGCCACAAAGGAGGGAGGAGGCAACCCCAAAGCCTGGTTTCTCAAATCATTCCGACAGAACCTGAGTTGGTGCTCGTACCTTGGTACTTGGTAATTCGTGATGAATAAACTTTTGGTCAGCACAAATGTTATTTTATAGTTGCCTTTCGGCTAGCAAAACGAGTTGCAATTTTGCATTTTTCGTGTGTTCAGCTACGATTGTTCCGGTGTGTGATGAAGATGACCAAGTTAATTCAGTTGAGCTGTTCACATGCACCAGTGATGTTAAAATACCGAACTTCACAGAAGTGATTTCAATAGAGAAGGGCATGAATATTGCAGACAAGATGGCCGTGGACAGGACATTAGATTGGTTGAAAACATACAACGAAATGGGTCAAATTTGGACACAAGAGTTGTTATGCTGGCGCACTTTTTGACATCTGCATTGAGCTTTATGGTCAACATGCATGTTGATTTGCAGCTAATCAATTCTATCATCACTCTGAACTCCTTGGAAAGCCATAACATCCACAGGCGCTAGTTCAAGTGACAGTACATCGCAATTTGAATCTTGTGCAATTGTGAGAGATAGCTATACCTTGCTCCAAGTGGAAATATTGCTGTCGCAGCTCCCAGAGTCTAGAGACCCAGGATGATTATAATATTTGACTCAACAGGACTGGGATATGTACCTTGACATATTCAGATCTATGCAGCCTAGATCAGTTGGGCCTGTTGCTGCAAACCAACCCCTATTACAATGGAAAATTTCTGGATCTAATGGCGAAGTATTGAGAGTGCATGCAAGGCCTACTCAAGATTAGGCCACTACACATCCGACATAACTTCACTTCTCACTAGTATAGCTTAAATGCATTGCTTAAATGCCACCAATGTAGCACATGCTTGAAAGTATGTGGTGGATTGTAGAAAGTTTCTACCAAGATCTTATTTCGTTCAATTCAGCGTGTTCTGCAGGCTGCTATAAGATACGTGTCAATCAAAATTGCGAGCAAATGACGAAAAGAAGCACGAAGTTTTGTGTTCACTTATTACTTGTATGACAGCGTCTAACATGGTGCAAGAGTTTGCACACCATATAAAGTACAGAGAGACAGCAAGGATGGTGGTCCTCCAAAGCCACATCAAGGGTGAGCGAGGATGGATAATAGACCAGTGGGCGTCTGCTGGCAGCTGGTGGGGCACAGGATGCGTGCTTGTGATGGTTGATAGGAAATCAACCACGTCCATCTGAACCACACGCCTAGATTTACAAGTTGAACACTCAGCTCTCAGAGTCTCCAGAAAGTCAAACGAAGACTTGTTGAAAGGGATCTGCCCCTGGAGCATTTTAACCAGCACATCCAAGCTCCTCATGGAGATGGAGCCATTGCCATTGGTATCTACGAAATTGAAAATCCGAACTGCAACATCATGCCTCGAGAGTTGAAACCCCAGGGCCCATTTCACACGCTCCATGGCTGACAGCTGCAGCATACAGCGCAGTGTTCTGTTGTCAAGCTTCTCCAGCTTGTTTTGCAGTTCATCTGCTTCCTCCAGGTCAGCTTCTATTGCATCCTGAGGCAAGCAGGCCAAGGTTAGGCCAAGGTTAGGTACCAACTACAGCTTCCATTCCTCGCCGCAGCTATTCCCACAACTTGTTCCATCACACAGGAAAGCAATAAACATGTACCCAACTCTATAAAATTCTGCTATGTTACAATTCGTTGCCTATGCTGTGAATCTTAATTCGCTGAAAGAATGAGGTAAATCTTTGTGGTGATCTCCCCTTGCTGAGAGGAACTACTATTCCGTCTTTTGAAAGCTTGACATTAGAACAAAAAGTGTGAGCTACCCATCGACAGGGAAAAGGGAAAGTAACTTTGTTAGATGCAGCACTGCGGATGATTCCATCATGAAGCTACCTCAACTGGACAGGTTCATCGATGTCGAAGTATGAACACAATCAACCAACACAGGTGCTTGAATGATCATAAATTTTATTGCAATTCAGCAAGCATTCCATCGATGTTGGTTGCACACTGCAACCTCAAACAAATACAAGTGCCTACTTGGAGCAAAGATATGGAAATATTATAGTTCAACAAGCGCAAGTTTCATTTCGGATTTTCATTTTGTGTGTGCACCTGCAAGAAAGCCATGGATGCTGCATCATCAAGGTCATGAGTTGATCCCCCCGACTCTGGATCATCATCTCCTGTAGGCCAAACAGCTGTAGCAGTGCAGTATCGCATCCAAGTAAGTCTGTCCATCAGTGAGGTGTAGTACACAGATCAATTCAACACTTCTACATGTAATGTAACAGACAGTGCTATTACATTAGAACTAGTGCAAGTGGAATCAAATTTACAATTCTTTCAGATCAACACATCAATTCTTAACGCGGGTCACTCAGCTGATGATGTTACTTGCAGAATGGTCATTGCTAGCATTTAAAATAGAATTTTCTCAGCCAGGTATCAGATTCTAAATTGTGTGCTTGTCCAGAGGGGTATCAGAGTGGCAGTGCACTAACACCCGGAACTCTGTTCACTTCCGCCCACAAGTACAAAGAGACATTCCAAAGCAAGCTGGGGTGGTCAAATCGCTGGATGCAAGTGTAAATTAGTCGGTATAAAGGGCAATGGATAACAGGGATGTCGTTGAGTTCCAAATATCACATTTTGCATTAACAATGCCCCACGAGCAGAACTGCACAGTGGCTGTAGGATCATGAGAGGTATAAACAGGAGAGTGCATGGGACTGGCACTACAGTGTTGCTGAGGGAGTATACGGACACGCCGGCTGACTGGCTCATATTATCTGTATCCTTGCTTGAGCAATTGAGAAGCCTCGGTTGTACAAATTGTTTCAAGGAGTGAAGGATTCTAAGGGCAGGGATGGCCAACAATCAGTTTGACACGCCATTCGAGCTGTTTCCTTCCTCTTCACCCAACATGTAGAATGGACACAAAGTCATCGTGGCGTGATGATCGAAAATCAGGCATGTGGTGCAGATCATGGCATGGGTGGAATGGTTAAAACTAGAGATACAGTATGCTGCTCTCATCGCCCTACTGCAGACAACCTGGGATAAGTGCTCCTGTATAGCCTGTCACAACAAAATACTTTCAAGCATTTTGCCATAGCACCTGTGCATGGATGTGGCTAGATTGGTGAGGTTAGGCCGGCCAGGAAGCTCTATTCTTCAGCTACTTTGGTTGATTTACTTATTTGGTATGTGTATATCAATACTCCAAGGACAGCGTTGATTGTGCAATGTATTCAGCTGCAGAATTAAGGACCATTATGTCTGTTATCTCTGGTGTGCACTGACACAGAAGGAAAGTGCTGTCACAAAGCAAGCTGTCATGTAACACAGGAGCACAGTGTGGACTTTGGCCAAGAAGGGCCAGGTCAGACCTGCTTGTTCTTCTGTAAAGGGGCCGAAAGAGAAATCTTCAGCGCCCATCCACTGGAGAAAGTATCTTTTGAACTGAAGGTAAGGAATCTCAAATCTCTCATTGGAAGTATTGCACAAGGCTATCCAGAATTGACCCAGCCCTGCATAAGAGCTGCATTGCATACCAAAGTGAATAAGCAAGGGATGTCCTTGGATGCAAGAGAAATGACCTGCTTGCTTGAAAGGCTCTTGAACTACTGGTGCACATACATGCGTGTTAATAACACCTGCTTCATCAATGTCCAAGGCAACAAAGGCAGCCTGCACGTCAAAAGGCCAAGATCCACATCGTCTCAATGGTAACTCTGGAAAGCTTGGCTTTTTAAGCAAGCTACCAGCGTTAATAGGTTAGAGACGTAAAGTAAGCCCCCATGTTGCCAATCACGTGATGTATCAGCATGGCAACATTGACAATCAGGTGAGTGAAGTGAAACTTTCACACCTGGAGTGATAGCAAGCATGCGATGTCTCCAACACCGATAATGATGCTTGAAAGTGCTTTTTGGAACAGTTAGTAACCTCATGTGATATTTACGCTACCAATTAGTTCCTAGGAGTACATATAGTAATATAGATACATACAATATTATAGTAATTTCAGGCCGCAAAAAGAGGAGTCAAGCTGGCTTTGCAGACTTTGTGGTTGCTTGTGAATTACCCTGGTGTAGCGATTTCTGAGCGATTTGCATCAGACGGCATAATCATCACTACCTAGCTACCAGCACGCAAGGTTACAGGTCAGAACCAATAAAGCACCGACGTAGAAGATCTAGATAGCAGAGAAGAAGGTTTGACAATTGGGGTTGGCACACAGTGTCCTCAGGTATCCGACCCTCTGTGTACTTGACGACAACATGAGCAGTAAGTTTCAATGCGTAAGGTCGAGGCATGCGTTAAACCTTCTCTTTAATAAAAGTAGCATATCTAACATCACTTGGTTAAGGTCCTCTGGCCAGTGAGGAGCAGTGCGGATTCAACAAACTTTGCAGAGGTTAAAGCTTGAAAATGCTCGCAGCGAGTGGAAGGTTGATTAGATCCGGTACCACTCGAGATTTGGTGTAAGTAATTCCCAATAATGGACTCGCAATTGGTCTGTGGTAACAGTTCGTCACGATGGATAGTCCTTGGGACTACAGCAGCCTGATTTCAATGCGTAGTAACATACGGTATGACTACCAGCGGAAGAAGTGGAATAGTCCGACATAAAATTGTTGGTAACGCCATTGAATTTCGTTGCGTAACGTTCCAAATGTAGGATGATGGTAGAGGCCCCAGCTCTGCAGCAGCTGCATTAAAACGCGCGGCTTGTTCGCCAATAAACAGCTTCAAGTGAATCAATATCAACTTTCTATACGCGAGCAGGTTCGTCCTGTTTGGACTGCATGTGTAAATTGATTACATAGCGGCGATGAAAGGGAAGGAGATAAGTTGGAGCGAGCACTCAAGTAGCGAACCTCAATGAGCTTGAAAATTTCATTCAGCTTCGCGCTAAAAGTAGTCTCAGGAGTCAATTCTGCCGTGTGGCTGTTTTCAGCTTGGCGTTCGGACCCTTGTACAGTGGCCGGACGTGATCGGTTCATCCTTATGTCGCTTTCGTCTGGCTTCATATTGACTTTTTTTCTTTTGCAAGAATTTAATCTGATGCCAGAACTGCCTATTACGCTCTTTTTTAACTGTTGCTCGAAGTAGGGCCAAGTTATAAGGTACAGCAGGGATACTTTATTTATCCCTGCAACGAAGAGACGCTTTAGAATTGCATCACCAAACAATCCTATAGAGCTGTCAGGTAAAGAAACTGACGGCTCTCGGGATTCGGAGATGTATTGTCCCACACCGGCTTCCGGATAAAAGCAAGACGCCGTTTGCTCAGCTTCTGCTTGTACAGGGTCATACGAAATACCCACAGCAGCGAACGCGCGTTCAAGGTCAGAGTTCCCCGGGTTTGTAGTGCTCAACAAGGTTTGCCACTTAGTTTGAAACCACGAGAGTGTTGTCTGCAGTGCTGAAGACTGCATCAGCGCTCTCATGATCGCCTTGACGGCAGTAGCACCTACCTCAGGCGCCGTGCTGCTCACAGATGAGCTCATAGCAGACTTATTCAGTGACGGGCTGTACGCAAGCAGTCTTGTCATCCTTTTCTCGGGAAAGGTTAGCTTCACAATGGTCTCAACAGCCCGAAAGAGGTTCAAGGAGTCTAGCAGCAGCTCAGACACCTTCTCAAGCACCATTCTTAGCTCCGGTAAGCACTGTATGAAGTCACCATGCCTTTGAAACTCACTGTCCATTAGTTATCAGTCAGACATAATTCACCAACCTCTGAGTACTGCAGGTTTAAGGCAGGACTGTGTTGCACTAAGAACATGAGCACATCACACCTTCAGGTTTTGTTGTAAGATGTAATGCTGAACCTCTAATGCAGCTGCAGAAGACTGTGATAGATTGGATCCCATGACACACAGCTCAGCATGTGGGCTCTGAAGTGCCTTTGAGAGAGAATGGCGAACATTCTTCAGCTTCGGCAAGCTCCCTTTGACATATGCTTGCTGCATCTTGGCCCTGAAGTCAGTATTTCTGCACTCTCCTGCACACCACAGTCTCAGTCCTACCACCGCTAACTTTCAATTTTTTCACACTACTTTACACCAAATTTTTACACAATTTTGCAGCACAAAATATCCTTCACACCTGCTGTGTTTGCTATCTTTAAAGCTGGTGCCACTATTCAAATCAAACATGAAGTGATTAGTCAACAACACCGATGCAATGGGATCCTTTTATACATACCAGTATGAAAACATGCTGAAATAAGTAAAGTAAACTGTTCCATGAAGATTGCTCTTGTAACTCAATCCAAGACTTTTTGATTATGTGTTACGCCCCGAACCTGCTCACATCATTTAAGTATTGCTTCAACACAATGGAAATGAGACTAATAAGTGCTTACGTGATATCGAGAGCAGATGCATATATCTCAGATCTATGCACCTGCACAAGTGGTTGCCAGGAGCCTAGCCCATGAGCTAGGCCCAGGCGTGGATCAGGTTAGAGCTGGCTCCTCAAAAGGGAGTGCCGTGTAGATAGAAGGTGACTGCTTGTCTTCAACTGTCTAGGGGCTTTACTGGTAACCGTTACCAACAGCGTTCTACGTACAGTGTTTTCAAGAGACTTCGAACCCAGAATTATAAAATTATGAAAACAGTCATGGTGTCCGATCATGTGGAATGGTGTGTGTCATTGGCATAAAATATTACACAACACAAGTTGAATGCGGCAACAATGCGTCAAATAAGATGACGTGCAAACAAAACTATTCTGTGTTCTTTGCCATGAGCTTCGACATGCTCTAGGAAGTCATGTGGGAACGTGAACACCACATTGTAACTACGGTTGTGGCTGGATTGAAAATCTATCTAACAAGCCAAGTAAATTTTTGGTATTGTAAGCAATTGTAAAGATCTAGAGAGCATTGGTAGCTACAGCAAGTTCCGAGTGGAAGAATGGTCATAGCTCTAGCGTACCTCCATTGGACACCAGCAGAACAGCACAATGCCATCTTTCCTGTCTAATGGCATGGTCCAATGGGGTGAATCCCCAAACATCGATCGTATTAACATCCACGGATCTCATCGTAATGAGCTTGTACAACGCCAGGGGCTGTCCACATAAGGCAGCAATGTGCAGCCCTGTAAGCTACACAGAGGCAAACTGTAAACATACTGACGACCGCATGAAACTCTCTACCCCACCTCAAGTCAGTGAGTGATGTGTAAAGCACGCTCACAGTACATCTCCATAACTGATGCAAATGTAATTGTACTCCCTGCTGTTGAAGCTCACAACAAGGACTCAGCATCACTGGCACTGCAAGGAAAGTTGACTGCACAGTTTGACAGTCTTATATTTGATCATGTTACATTCACTGGCAATAATGAATTCATTTCATAGCAGTATTTGCAAAACTTGGCTGATTTATTGCCTGAATTTCCAGCAAGCTATCGTGGATATGCCACCTGTGCATTAGAAAAAATAACTGTGATGTTGAAGAACAATCCTTATTGGCTGTTCAGGGAAGTACAATAAGAAACCAGTTATAATCTAAACATTCAACTGGACCTCTTGTGAGCATGTGGCAAGATGATCAAGCATGGATGTATCTACTAAGAATTAGCCAGTGTAATGCAGTGCCAAGACGAGTCAACAGAAGGCCCACTAGTATAGAGCAAGGGACTAGCATGATGATCACAATAGGAGACTTTTTAGCTAGTGCCTATGGAGAAATCGCAATCGCTTTGGCCAGGGGAATCCAATACAGTTTCTGGTCAGGATTGCCAGGTTTTGCTAGAGAAGGTGGGATACCTACTGCAGGAGCCCTGGTACCTTTTCTGGGAGATCAAGTCCTCAGAGTGAGACCTGGGAAGGAATATTTTGGAATGTTTTGGAGTGCAAAATGGCTCTAGCAACAGAGTAGGTGCGCTAGTTGAAAAGCAAGCAGATCCTGTGGCTCTGTATTACTTTGCCTAGTAACACACACTAAATAATAGCTCATGCTGGTATGAATACACGAGAACATGGCTGCTAGTCTCTGAGCAACATGTGCCTTTTTGATGTGACTTCAGTCAGTCTACAGCTAATGTGTGGACAAAATGACAGTTTGCAAGAGCTAGAATCCTTAAATCCGGAAGGGTTTGGCGCTTTTCCAACACTCACCGCACTGCACGATAAGGTGTGGCATTATAAAGACGCTGTATCATTGACCAACTTGTTAACATTGCAAGTGAGCGTTCAGCTGGGATTTGGAGTACGCATGCTGCACGGGATATCACACCTTGTCGTAGTTGGTCAAAATGACATCAGAACCAGCTTGGACAAGTAGTTCCAAGCTGTGTACGTCTCCAGACCCGGCTGCCTTAAACAGTGCGTCGCTGCGGAATGATGGAGGGACAGTTCCACCATGACTTCTCAGCAGGGTCACCATCAGCTTGTTTCCGGCTTCAATAGCACCTTGTATGGGGGTAGCTCCCCACCTAGAAGGCACATACGACCATAGGAACAATACTAGACACTTACTTACTCATACTCAATAACATAAAAGTGGGCATTGTACACGTGTACCTCAATACCAACTGGAAGTATAAACACCTGGACCTAGTTACACTATTCCACACTGTTTCCTCCTGAAATACAAGAGCATGAGAAAACCAAACCCAATTACTATGATGTGAAGCTCATACATCTGACTCTGAATATTTTTCAAGCTTGAATACCTCGGCAGCAAAGCCTGGAGCTGAAGGATCTGGTTTGGTAATCTGATTATGATTCAGAATCAGCAGTCAATCCTGTGTTCATTGATCACAGTTGCAAAGACTTTGAGACAAACTAAAAAGTCATCCGCAGTCACTGGCCATTAAAACTTCTCAACTGGACAGACAATGTTACCACACATGGAAGTATCAGCCTTTTACTAGCTCGGGCTATCCAAATACATTAGCTAAGAATCTGCAATATTTAAGCGTGTATTTCCTGAGATCTGCATGAGCATGAATGAAGGTGCGCAGAATTTCATTGTCAAATAATCTAGTTTCTTCATGCCTGGCAGCAGTACTTAGGTATCGTGTTCATGGGTAGACTTCTATTGAGAGGGATCTCGACACAAACGCATTTTAGACAGCTACAGAATGTCTCGCAGAATTGTTACATGTGCTGGTAAGAGCATTTATAGCTATGTAACATGTACCAGGCTGTTGCACATTCCAAGGGTGGCACATAGGCCTTTGAATTCTTGGAGTACTACTTCAGGCTGAAGAGAACATGATGAGCACTTTGGTTGCTCTCATGCGCCGATAAATTTCTGTTCTTTGTAGCTTGTACATGTACTCAACACATGTGAGCAGTTGTGATGACTCTGGCAGTGCTATTGATCCAAACCAACAAGGCAGACAAACTCACAGGATGTGACGAGTTGCTTTGCAGAAGTGATTGACGGCTGGAAGATGACCACTGATTTCTTTTTTGCGCCGTAGTCTTCCTCTGCCAAGTCGCATCTGAGATAAGAGGCTGTGCAAGATATACACAGTGTGCTCTCTGGTGACATGATTTCAGAATTGTGAGTCAATGGAGTTGATGCCCCTGGGTTAAGCTGAGTCAACCAGCTGGCCACTAGCGTGTCTAGACATAAGGGGCTGCACTGCTCAACCAGAAACGGTCACACACAGGGTGATATGCCCAGCCTCTGATGTTGGCCATAACTACGTTTGAAAAGCACCTCATCCAGGTTGAATCATTTGAAGATCTGACCTTGTCGGATAAATGGCATACTCTTGAGGAGGCCTTGCACGCATTCTCCATCCCGTCACTCTAATTTCCCACATTGACCTCTAAGGAAAAGAACGATTAACTTGCCAGTTCTAATCTCGACGTCAAGGGAGGGTTTGAGGCATGGGTTTCTTTTTCCATAAATCCAACTAAGCAAGGAATCAGCATAAGTGAATCGACTAAAACGGTCTGGGAGTCAGGTGGCATCCTGCATAGTAGCAGCGAGCTGCTGAGTCTACATTTTAACTTGGTAGCAAGATTTTCTCCATCAACCCTCTGCCATGTACTGGTTCCAAGCCTACATCTACAGAGTTAACTATCTCTCGACACTATGACCACAGCACATTGTAAATTTTTCTAATCTGATGTGGGTCAAAGAGCTTTATATTACACTGACCTGACTTCATCAGGGCCTTTCTAGATGGCTCGAAAAGCTTTAAGATCACTACCAATGTCTAGCAACATACAATTGAATTCAAAACTGGTGGACCTGAGTGCAGGGTACCAATTGTGCTATCAAAGTGGTAGATTGTACACGGCCTTTTCAACAGAAAACATCTCTTGACAGTTTGCTGAACAACAGCTGTGTTTGTAGAAGAGTGAACGGATCAAAAGCTATAAACTGGTATTCTGGTGGTTATGCAGCAAGTTCTGAAGAGTACAGTAACCGCAGTCATGTGTGGATGATTCTTATCATGGTATCCCCACATCTCGATTGGGGGTCTTGATTATTCAGGCACGAATTCCTTGTGATATTGTGAATGCGATATCATCCACAAACCACTAAGTTATGCTGTATAAATGATGAAACTGTGACTGGTTTGTCGTTCGCCCGGAATAAGACCCTCGATAGCTTGCCAATTTCACCAAATTTGTAAACAGCACCTTGTGTAAAACTCAGTAGCCCAGCAATAACACTGGTGAAGTTAATGGTTGTTTTCTGGTGTACATAGAGAATGTATAATGGTGAGATTGTGTAATTTAGAGAAGTCACATGTACTCATTGAATTATATGTGCGAGAAGCCACAAGGGTGATCACACATTGCGCTGCTAGTGATGCAAGCGTAAGAGTGAGTTGTGGAATTCGAAGACAGCAGCTGATAAAGCTGTGGTGAATTGTGGGTGCTTGTGCCTGTGCGAGCATGGGGCATGCCTGTCAGTGATGTTCACCTTCGCCCCTACACTAATGAGCGCCTCAACACCCTTCAGGTAAGTGTGCCTGTGCTCCTGGCAAAGCGTATGCAACACGGACCGCTGGTCATAGTCACAGGAGTTAGGATCAGCTCCAGCATGTAAGCAGACAATTTGCAGCTCTGAAGAGTCCTTAATAGCTGCATTATGCACAAGCTCAAACTCGTTTGTCTTCAGATACGCTCCATGCTGTATCAGAAGCTCAGCAATGGCGAGCGAACTGTCATTGATGGCGTCAGCAAGTGGTGTTGCCCCCCATCGATCAACAACATGCACACTTGCACCTTTGTCCAGCAGAGCCTTGACAATGTCGTATTGACCTTCAGCCACTGCCAGGTGGAGTGTAGTCCGACGGTCGTAGTCCCCTACACCGGTTGGGATACAAAGCTCTCCATTGTAATGAAGATTCTGACAGAGCGGACTTTGCAAGCAATGACACCTATTTCCAATCCTACGTCATTTAGTTAGTTGAGACAGTTCAAAATGAGACTTGAATATTATCCCTTTTGAGCTTCAACAACCTCAGATATGCTGCTGTGATTGAGTACAGTACCCAAGAGAAGACTGTGAGCCACTGAGCATGTGCAAACCATCCAAAGATAGCCAATCGGGGTTGTACTTACAATTGTCAGTAGATTACGAGAATAAACGAGCGCACCGCTGTCGGTTGGGAGGCCACGTGCAAGCAGGTGTAGCACTAGGTCAATATTTCCAACAGAAGCTGCGTATGTGAGCTCTGCTGTTGCTGTTTCTTGGCGTCTCTTCAGCTCTGTCTGAACATGATAGATCTGGATTCAGAACCTCAGCAGCTCTATCATACCCTAGTAAATTTGAGTGCTGAGGATGCTTCTTAAACCTAAAAGATTAGGACACTACTGACAGTTGCTCCATTTCAACCAGCTGAATGCAGAAAAATTCAAAGAACTTTTACCAATGGTGGGCAGCGCTAGAAATGATGCTCTGTACCCTGTCAGCTCTATCTGCTGACTAGTCTCTGAAAAAGTTGCAGGCTAAACAAGACTAGAGTGGAATTCAATCGCCCACATACTGTGTGCCCAAACAGCCAGTGAAAAATAGGGCTACTTTGCAAAGTTGATGTCCTTTGGTAGACAGGCAGAGCCCAGGGATCTGTGACCTTGATTGCAAATCGCAGCTGTGCGTAGCTTTCATCATCTGATCGTTTTTCTACACCTCCTGGGCCACCGGCATCTTCGCCGTCACGTGTGAGGCCATGTTGTGAGAGAACACTAGTCATGATGATATCGCTATGCTCTGGGTAATCGGATATCAGGTCATCAAAATGAGCTTTGGACATCACCAGTAGTGAGCTGTCAACATTCTCTCTTGCTTTAACAGTGTATGGCTCTGGTACACCTACAACCATGGCTTCCAAATAAAAAAAAAGAGCCCCTTATCTTGGTGATACAAAACCTCATGGTGGTGAATCTGAATGTTAGCTACTGCTTCCATACCAGGGAGGTATTTGCCTGAGGAAAAGGTTGCACCTGGAAAAAGAGGGATGCTAAGAGCCTATAGAGAGAGCCAATTCACTGTGGAAGGATTCCTGAGATGAGCGATTAAGTTCATGAGGTGCTCAGACTCAATAAATTGAAAAAGCAGAATACAACACTTCGTGGGCAAATTGCATTCAAAGCTGGTGTTCAAAGGTCGGCAAAGCGCAAAACCCTATCAGGTTCAATTGGTTAGTGACTGGTGATCCTGACAGAGGAATAGCACACTGTTGATAAAGATACACAATTAGTGATTGACATGAAGGACTCCTAAATAAGGAAAGAGTCTTGCTCCACGCAGTTGCACTCAATCAGTCCTTCAATAGAGCCTTGTGTGTCTACTCTGACGCACACTGTTTCAATTTGAGATAAAACTGTTTGTGGATGATCCAAGCTAATAGTTAGAATAAGTGGAAGACTTCCAGTAGGGACTCCAAACAGAGCTGGAATCAAGCCAGAAAGGAATTCATTTATTTACAAACAGTATTACAAATGTCCTTGAATCAACAAAAATTAACCTTGCATTTGGATTTCGCCCAACTCACACCAGCCTTCCTATCACTGCTGGTGTAGCAGGAAAGTGTACAGTGGCCAGGCTGCTTAGAATCATACCAAGGAAGAATGAAACAGACCCAACTATGCAAGGGGCAGTGCCTTCTCCGTATATCAACTCAATCAGGGTGCCCTTTGCATCTTTGACAACCAGAGTGCCTTTGGTTGCGAACGATATCTCTCGCGCCATGTCACCTTGTTGCAGGATGAGCTCCCCAGGCATGAGAAGAACATCCACCAGCATCATCATGAAGCGTGCTAAGAACTGCTCGTTGCATTTAGCAAAAATATGCATGTTGCGCTGCAATGTACTCTTACACTGAACCTGTGCAATTCTTGATTGCAAGGACAGAGGCAACTTCTGCATGCCAGGCTAGCAAGTGTACAAGAAAAGCAAAGTACAAGGCCAGGAATAATCCATAGTAACTACATTCAGGTGTGGAGTCAAGCAAGAATATCTCCTTGTGTAATTCTGTCAAGCCTACATGTGCACGGATGGCATGAGAGGCAGATACTCCCTCACTCTAGAGTCACCATAAGCAAATTCATGTGCTGGTGGTCACAATAAGAATTTGTTCAGCTGCATTGAGGGCTCCACCCGATACGAAGTGTCCCATATGGTTGCGTGGATTATCCCATGATGAGAGCAAAGTACAAGATATCGAGGACAGATCATAAGCATCTGCATGAGTGGTTACTAGGGACCTGGCAATATGCCAGGCCTCTCTGTGGTCTCAATCCAGGTTTGAGCCGGCTCTGTTTACAGGAGTGCCATGGGGGCTGTTTCACAGGTCATACTACTAATCTTTGGTTATGTACGCTGCACTACGGTGACCTCTCGTATTGTAAAATTAAATTCAATTTACCGTGAACAACCCTCCTATATCTTGACAATTTCTCACTCTTCTGGTTATCAGAATTGAAACTCAAGTTGCTTGAGAGGCTACACTGTGAGGCACAATAGGACCCAGGAAAGCTTCTTTTGCCCACCATCTCATTATTGACTTTGCTGTCACATGGTACATGCTTTTGATGCCAAACAAAAACTCAGGTAAAAATAACAGGCTATATATGAGCTCCTTGCTGACAGAGGGGATACCACAAAACTCAATGTACAATTCACCTCATTCAGCCCAAAGAACTATTTGCAGACAGCAGCTCAGCATCTTAAATTCCATAGCGAGAAAAATTTCTCAACTCACTCACAGGTCTAGCGAATG
>JAULKQ010053046.1:0-24615 GCA_032356285.1 Smithsoniella earleae | reverse complement strand
GTGACTTGCTTCAGATATTCAGCCACATAAACCGCCCAAATGGCCATGAAATCTTGCAAGCAGCATCTTCATTCTGAAATCGAATATCACCAGGCCAGGATTATGATAGCACGATTCTTATCAACTTGGGAACGGCAATAACCTGAAGTAACTACGTACCCAGGTAAGCAGAGGTGACCCAGTAACAACTGTAGTGCTTGTAGCGAGAAAACAACTCAAAGCATTAGGTTTAGATATCAGGGAAGTAAGTCTAGTTACGGTGTACCTGAAAGGTCGGGCTGAATAGCCTGTGTGTGGCCCTTCCTGCTTGAGCAGCACTGCTGGGGTCTCTTGTTCCAACCCCACACACCAGAGACCGGTTTGAGTAAGTCAGGTGCCACAGAACGGTGGGCCTAGCCTGACATAGGGATATCTTCTGCTTGCAATAAGCAGCACAGTTTGAGGGCTGAGTCAACCCCTCGCACTTGTTATTCTTGTTCACTGGTTCACACCAATGGCTGGGGCCATCTTAAATCCGCACATGTCCGAAGAGAGGCTTCAGATTGCTTCTAGAGCATTTAAGCAGGGTACGTGAGCTCTACTATGAAATTGCAATCTATACAGGGGCACCAAGTAGATTGCAATTTCATGCTGACCACGCTCCTCAGGCAAATGAGTGCTCGTCCAAGCAGAATGTCAAGTGGAGGTGAACAAAGCATTGTTGACTACAGTCTGATTTGAATGCTGAGTGCGCTGAAGTCTTGCAAACAGAGCCAGTTTTCGTGCACCCAAAACTGAGGAGCAGTGGGGCATTACCTCTGCAGATGTTTTTGGAGCAACGTTAGCCAATTTACTTTATTCTCTGCTGCAACCCGGACATTCTAGCATCAGCAACGGTGGTGTGCTTGCAGCCTGCATTACAGCGATCCTGTTCATGTGTGCTTTCCTCTGCGCGGCGAGGTACCTCAGCGCCAAGCGCAAATCCAAGAAGAAGGTGACAAAAAAGACAACCAGCTCTCCTGCTTTCTCGGCATTCAGCACTACTGGTGTCTCTCTGCAGCCCAACATCGCCCACATGCACCCGGTGTCCTTGCAAGATCAGCTGGAGCAAGCCATGCACGTCCGCATGCAACTGATCCAGGGTATGCAGCTCAACCACCAAGTGTTGTGACCCGTCTCTACACCAAGTACTAGAAATTGAATCGGCTCCTGTTTATGGGTGTGCTGCAGACCTGGTTAGGGGTCGGACTCGCAACGTTCTTCAGCTACAGTTGTTATCCAAAAATTTAACAATCTGAACCCTGGCAGCTGAACAAGTATCCATAGAGACTTCTGAGAAACTACGCACTTATGCCAGTCCGAAGTTAGAACGCCTGTCTCAAATTGCTTCAGATTAGGAAGAGTAGACTGTACTTGATAGATACCGAGATACTGTGGGGGCAGATCTTGGTCTACCCTAGTAATCCCAAGCATCAGTTATTCAGCAATTTACTCCTTGTGGTCTGTTGCCTAGCCATTGTAAAGCACGCTCAAGTGCCACAGGGCAGATGTGCTGACAGTGAATCCTGATTAATCAAACAGTGCATCAGAAAGGTACAAACAACTGCCGCGGTGTTCAGAGGCGAGAGACAGCATGAACAGCACCCAGCTAGAAGTCCAGAGCACTGCACCATCCACCAATCGCACTTCTCTCCATTCCTGGACCACAGGGGGCGGGGCGACGATGGTATCTGCAGAGGAGACGGGCCCCATACGTTCGCTGAGGTCTCTGCGGAATCAAGCAGCCCACAATGTGGCCCAAAAGACTGCTGCCAGACAAGCCCAGGAGGCAGTAGTGACACCCACAGATGCGGCCCGGAAAGCCCCCTGCGGTGTGGCAAGCCCCGCAGGGTGGGGCAAAGGAGGCCGGATTAACGAAGTCCTGGGCAGAAAAGCCCATCCCAGCGAGCCTGGAGCCCGGCCCTGGGGGATGGAGGCTTCACACTGGCGGGGCTCTCCGGCTGCCTCCTCCAGTGAACTCGGCAACACAAGCGACAAGTCCTGGACCTTAGCAACGCTTCACCACCAGCCACTGCCTCCCACGAGCGGGGGAGGGGGCAGCGAGGGCACTGAGCCACCGTCCTCGCTGCGGGTGACGTTGTTTGAGAAACAGCGGCTGGGAGTTGACTGCACAGCTTGGCGCGGCATGCTTGACCAACAGGCCGCGCTGTTCCGGCACGTGTATCTCAACCCTGCCGCCGTTGGCCTGGACCCTGCGTCTATTGTGCCAGTAGGACAGAGTGTAGCCCGGGAGATGTGCAGTCTGCGGCACGACAATCTCGTCGTGACTTTTATGGGGGACGCCGTTCTGTGTAGGCGGCAGAAGAACGCCGCTTATCTCAAACTGGCTCATGTGTGCCCCCCCATCTGATCCTGTGCCGTTATTTCTCAGCCATCAGATTTCCTGTGAGCCTTTCTCCGTCAGTAAGGGGAAGGGGAGGGCACCATTCCCCACCACAAGCACGTTGTTGATTCACTAAATTTGAGACTGAGTTTCGTGCACCAGCTCTTTCAGTATTTTTAATAACACGTCAACCCTTACATTGTGCCAATAAACACAAACGAAGGCGTGGATACAGTACCGCACATCATTGCGACCTGTGTGCTCCAGCAAAGGAGGGGCAAGGGCAGTTCTTCACTAGCGCTGCAGGCCACTGTTGCTCTGACCACGGCCAGGTGTAGCCACTGATGCAGATCACGAGGATATGCCCTTGTTATCTATCTCGCGTATTTGTGGTCATGTTGACTGCGAGAATGAATAGGATGTAACAGAGGCTGGCAGTAGGCCTGGTTGCCAGGGACCGCTGCTGTCCAGTACATATTGTGTCAGATTCTTTGCAGCAAGTTGCAAGTAGAACTACTAATTGTGTGGTAGTTGTACCATAGTGAAGGCTGAATAGCCGCAGATGATATGGTGGGGCGACCCCCTGCTGCCGAGCTTGTGTCAGTTACTCAGCAGGCGTCTTTCAGTGTTATTGTAGCGTGCTGTGCAGGAGCTGTGTGTGGGGGGGACATTGTATGGGCTCATGCAGTCAGGGGAGATTGCCACGCTGCAGGGGGGTGTTGAAATATTCCGGGTTATGGCGATTCTGCGGGGGGTGGCGGCAGGGATGGCGCACCTCCATGCGCGTGGCCACCGGGGGGGCCGCTTCAGTACGACCAACGTGTGGCTACAGCTGGTCACGGCAGAGCACGCGTACGCGGACCGGCGCCCCCCGGTCCGCAGCAGCCACAAAGCGTATTCTGGGGAGCTTGCGTCTGTGATTTCTCGCAACATGGGCGCCATTGAAGGGGGCTTCAGCGAGGTTGTGGCCGCCAGCTCCCAGGACGGCCAGTGGTACCCGAAATACGATCTGACGGCCGCCATGCTCGACGAGGGGAGATGCGTTGTCAAAGTCGGCGATTTTGGGTGGTGTATGGCTGGTGAATGCCCTCGAAAACGCGACAGCCACTTGGGAGTTGCAGGCATGCTGCTGCTGTACATTGTCAATTGGGATTGGCTGTGTGGGTTTGCGTGTTGGAGGTGTCCTGTTGACGCAAGCTGATTGTATGTTTCAGTGGGCTGTAGTTGACAGGTGTGTGGTGCAGGGTCTGGTGTGTACCCGCTGCCTCCTGGATCAGTTTCGCCTTTGCAATCGGCCAGCTGTTTGATTTATGCGTTTGGATGTCTGATGTGGGAGCTGTATGTACCGTGCACCCCCCTTCTGACGGAGTACTCAACTCCGTCCAGGCACTTGGGCAAATTCCCGGCCAGCACACCCTTGACGTATGCCAAGCTCGCCAACTCCTGCTTACACAGCAACGCTGCTGCCAGGCCGTCCTGGAACACAATCCAAGAGGCGCTGGAAGAGATGCACCAAGAGCTCCGGGGTCGCTACTACTGTGATCTGTGCGGGCAAACCCAGGTGCCTCCTCGTGCCATGCGATTCGGATTTACACAGCCGATTTACAGCCCTCTTACTGAATGGCCTGCCGTTTTGAATTCCAGCCTGCTGTGCAGAAGGTGGACCACTTGGCTTACAAGCTGGATCGAAGGAACCTTCTGGAGGTTGATGCGATGGTGCTGGCGTCTGCTGGTTACTCGCCAGAGGTTGCTCCCAGCGGCAGATGTGCTCAGAAGCAGGAACCTGTACATCCCCAGTACATCCGCCAGCCTTGCGATAGCACTCCGTAAGGGCACTGTACTTTAGGATAGTCGTTGGTGTTGGGGGTTGAATAGTTTCCATGCAAGTGAGATGAGGAATGCCGTGAGTTGGAACCTAGGCAGCAGATGACGTACTTTTGTTTCTTTCGCTATTGCCCGGCCGATGCGGTGCAGTGGCTTTGGCACTTGTAGAGTGCCACAGCTTGAGCTGCTGATGTGTACTCCTCCACCCAGCGTGTCTCCTACTGCGTTCTTATCATGCTACAAACTGAATGTTCGTTCTTCTTGGTGGAATTTTATGAGCTTCGTTTGCCCTGACGTATGTATATGGTCTTGTAATAGTGCGCGTAACTTCCACATGGCTGCAGTGTGTCACCTGCAACGCCCCGTGTGGTTCCCATACACCTGTGTGCCCTTAGAATTGTTAGAGGGGCCCTCGGTTGGGATTCCTTACTTGTTTCCTGATGTTGCGAAACTCGTGTCCAGACAACCTGTAAAGATCGTAGCGAGCAAGTAACACAATTACCTGGTTGAGCAGCACTGGGGTCCCTTGCTCCAACCCCACACACGCCAGACACCGGTTTGCCCCCGATGCCTCGGGAGTGTGAACGGGACGCACACAGCATGGCTTAGTCCGGCTCGAGCCAGAATCATTTTTGTGGCCCTCGCACTTATTGGTACATCAGATAGGCTGCGGCAAGCCAGCGCGTGCATGTGGTCCGTCACTGACTCACCACATGTTCTGGTCAAACGGGACATTAATTACTTCACTTCCACCGCACTTGGAGTCTGTTGAGTCAGGGTACTTGAGCATTAAATCCATTTACAACCTCATTGCAATCCGGAGTACTGGGAGCTGTATTCGTGTTCCACAGTTGCCAGCGTGCGGTTGGTGTGACCATGACTGGTGTTCGGCTGATGCAATGCGAGCCCTTGTGCATGTGGCAGGAAGCCCAACCTTGTGCCACAGCTTCATCCAGAGGCCACTCCTTTTGCTCTTAGTGCCTCCTGGGCTTGCACTCACCAGGGCCCAAACCACACTACAATACCATGTTGGAAAAGCGCCAAGCCTTTTCAGATTTAATTGTCTGACATCTTACATTGTCAGTTATGATGTGTACTCAGTTTCAAGTGTGATGGCAATGCAAAGCTAGATGACACCCCTCTGGAAGACTCATGCATACACATCTCCTACAGCACGACTCCGCTGTCTCATCAGCTTCCACACCACAGGCTTCGTCTCCATCCCCAGTAATAGTATCTATGGTATCAGGGCCAAATTGAATTGTGACCATCATTCAAAGACCAACAGGCAAACATGTGATCTTGATTGCTGTGTCCAATTTTTGCTCCAAGTACCTGTTGTTCTGCCTTTGTGCTTCTAGTTTGTCTACTGAGCATACATGGATGGGCAGATCTTTCAGTGTGATTTCCAGCAAGGAGCTCCTGTTTTATCTTGTGAGTAATAGAGATTTTTCCACGTGAAGTGGCACAGGGTCGGTGTGGTTGAGAATACAGCATGAAAAAGATAGGCTAGGCTAGTTGTGATGTGCATTCATGTGGTTTATGGATATATTCAATGGCTGTTCAAGCGCAAGTCATGGGTATAGAACTAGCTTCCGAATCTAGGTACCGGCAATTGTAGTTCAACTATCTTCCAGGCTGCCCCACCCCCCTGTGGAGGTGAAAGAATTTGTTCTTGCATTGACTCGCTCGTGGGACCATTCCAGAGTACCCTCCGGTTTCTGCTGGGGGTCACTCTAGCACCCACCGTGCAATTTGTTGCTCCAAAGTAGGATTAAGCTGAAACTTGCGCCACAACTTCGTGCAAAATCATGTGCGCTGCCAGAAGGCAGGGCTTGACACGGTGCTAGAACCAGAGGTGATGGGCATGTGCTTGTGCTTGTGATGGCCCTTAATGACATTTGTAATGTGGGCGTTAGTGGTGCATCAGCTGGGATATGGGATGCGGTAAAGCGAAGAAAGAATGCAATAAAAGAGGATGGGGCGTACAGATTTGCTCCAGTTAGTGTTGAGACGTTTGGAAGGCTAGGGATACCAGCTGATGGGTTCTTTATAATTAAGGGAACTTGCAGAATGTGCGTGTGCTAGTGGGAATGTGTTTGTGTGTAAGAGATCAGTATATCTCTGGTAAAAGGCAATTGGTAAATTTACCAGCTGCCTGTGCTCTGTTAACATGTCAGTGATTGCTCTAATTACATTTGACTGCAAAGCAGTGCATGTACTCATTCATGAATGGCGCCCAAGCCCCTGCCCTGGGTGTGGGATGTCCTGCTACCTTGGCATAGCCAGACAGCCAGGACTGTTCTAAATAGATATGGATTTCCTTCGTATGTTCTGCTGACAACTCTCTGTGTGCAAATGCTTGCTGAATGCACTTTTTGCTGCGTGGTTGCTCGGGCGTTAGCCACATCCGCTAATTCATTGAGGAAATGTAAAGAGAATAGCGACTGTCGGCCGATTATACAATACCAGAGAAACTCCACAATACCATCATCCTGCATTCCGCACTCATTCGTACAGGTATGTTGCTACTTGCCGATGTTTGCGAACTTGCAGAAGGTAAGTTTTAAGAAACCGCTTCCGTAAAAATGAGCGAGTTGTATTGGGTTGCAAAAGCGGCATGTCGTGTTTTTGATGCTTTCGCGGATCGTGAATTGTAAGTTTGGGTATTGTAAGTTTGGGCACACACGGGGCCGTCGCTAGGTTTTTCTCTGTTCCAACTTCATTCTTTCAGTTCGTGCAAAACCTCTCTTAACATGGATAGTGAGGCGGCTTAATCTGGAGAAGAGTTTCATTTCTTAGCGAAGCTAGCTGGTACCCGCGTGAGCAACGCCCAAGAGCCAACGTAAAACAAAGAAGGTCTACGGAGAGAAGGTCTACGCGCAAAACCTAGCATGCTACCGATAACTGATTTACCCTGACACTGCGAAGCGCGCAAGTCTTTGATTAAATTGCATGTTTGAAAACATTCCAACAACTAGCTCTCGTACTCTCCAGCATTCCGTACCTGCAAACCATGCTGTTGTTACCCAGCGATTATTATTTACTTGCTGTGGAACAAAACCATTGAATGATTTAATCTTACGCTTGATTTTAAGAGTATTACCACTGGCTGCTGTACGGTGGGCTTTGTTTCAACTGCACTGGGTTGTTTCAGTCGCAGTTCAAAACCGCGTTGAAACTCGCTACATGGTAATTTGAATTAATTTTTTTGGTGCCAAGACTGCATACAATGGTTAAGTTTGGCAGTGTTCGTGGGCTAGAATTCAAGTGCAAGCTCAACGTACTGAGCTCGTCGCTTGGACATAGGTCGCGACATATAATCGTGAAAGCCTCCGTTGATCCTCCAAACACATTTATTGACAAGTCTCAGGATGTGGAAAAACCGATCCAGCCAGTTGTTGAGCTCCTGGAGGAGAGTGCGGAAGAGAAGCCAGGCGCGTCACAAAGGAGCCTGTGGATTCGTTGCATTAAACTGCCCATGTACACAGTTGCTTTGGCTCCCATGGTCTTGGGTTGTGTGTTGACCTATGTGTGCTCTGGGGTCTTTCCTGCATCACAGTGTGGGGATCTCTGTCTGGGCGGAATCCTTGTGATTGCGTGGTTGAATCTCAGGTATATTCTTCTTGTATCCTTGTTCAGATGCGATATTTCCAGTTTATTTTACTTACTATTGATTCAAGCTCTGCAGTAACGATGCTTTTGATGCTCGAACCGGGGTGGATTCGGGTGAGCGAAAGCCTGAGTCTATTGTCAATCTCTCTGGACAGCCGAGACTGGTTATTCTTGGAATTTCAAAAGCATTCCTCATCCTTGGACTATGGACATTGAGTAAGGCGTTACTTACGGGTGCATCTGTTCTGTCAGCATGCTTGCTCGCCTCATCAATCTTATGCGGGTACATTTACCAAGGACCCCCATTCAGGTATCTCACATCTTCTCATTCCAAACATTCACCTTCATTTTCTGTTCATTTGATTTCCAGTCATGAGTGTGAGCTTTTCTAAGTACCAAACCTCTTTGCACCGTGAAGGTTGACAGTGGCAAGTTATTGTCACAAGAGCTCTCAACAAGAAATGAACAGCTACACTAGAAAAACATATAATTATCTCTCCTCGTCACATGGGTATCATACATATATTGCAGATTAAGTTACAAAGGCCTTGGTGAGCCGCTCTGTTTGCTGGCCTTTGGAAATGCTGTAATAGCTGCATTCTTGAGTGCTACTAGAGCGGTGAGTGCTAACCCCCAGCCAGGACTAGCACTACTTCAGCTCCACTCAGGCTTAGTACTCCCAACAGCAGCAGTGTGTGGTTTGACCATCACAAGCATACTGTTTTGTAGCCATTTTCATCAAGTGGCTGGCGACATTGCCGCTGGAAAGCGGTCTCCTATTGTTAAACTCGGAACTGAGACTGGCTGCAAGGTGTGATACATGAACCTTGGATTGACAACTGTTGCTGTAACGCTGCCTGTAGTCATGTCCATTTAGAAGAAACTTGACACACTCGTAAAGATGCAGTATGTTGATTTGATTGAAAACCTCGCACTTGTACCTTCCTGCAACAGAGTATAAATGACCCAGTTTTTCACCATATTCCACTGTGGTGCAGGTCTTGACAGCACTGGCAGTAGCAACGCATGTATTAGCCCTAGCTACATTATTCTGCAATGCGGAAGCAAGAAGTTTCTCAGCTTTGGGGATTCTTGCGGCTCCATTCGCTTACAGTATGATTCAATTTGCGCAGGAAAATCATCATGTCCCTGCTCAGGTTGCACCGCTCAAACTTTTTGCAATTCGATGGCATGTAGCAATGACTGCAGCCATGTTCCTCGCTTTGTTTACATCTGGGGTTGCAATTCACGGCGCAGAGAGTTTAGTGTAGTGCATAACAGATCTCAACGTTGTCACCTCATTGTTGCGCTTTTTCAGGGATTGTTATTCACGTGTTACAGGATGTTTACTAATTCAAGAGAAATTCATTGTAAAACACATGAACCGCCTACTTGTCTTTCAAATTTGCCTCTCGCTGTTTCTTCAATGAAATCGTGCTGTACGGAAGAGCCCTGCGGATATTTTTATTAACCTGCACGCAGAGTGGCATTCAATGCATGAAAGAAATTGAGTAGCTTTTTTCGTCTCGTTTAATGCACACACTGTCCCAACCATTGCCAGAACTCAATGCGTATTGAGTTCTCAACGTATTGACTAATGATTAGGAGGCTGGGACAGGGGACTGCCACACTAATGACTGTGCATTACAGGTAAGAAGACGAGCATACATCACCGACAAAAACAGACTCTTCTCGAGAAAGTTTCTTGAGACGTTTGTGGGCTTTCTTTTCGTTGCAGTGCTGCTTTCCCGCATGCCTTCGGATCACCTTGCCTGATGCAGTGACTTTGAAGCGCTTGGCCATAGCGCTGCGGGTCTTCAATTTGTACTTAGCCTCAATTTTTAAGCATACCGGGGCTGTTTGTGGGGCAGCTACAGCTACAGAGATCTTCGGGGCCGCATTGATTCCACACCTCTTCGAGGACAGTGCCTGAATCATGCTCGCTAAATAATGTTTCACATGCGATCCAAGTATAGAGTTCAAAGTTCATGGCGCATGCTGAGCAACTTGGAAGATGGGGTTTAGGCCCTGAATGCCGCATGAAACCAGACACTAATTTCCTTCAAAGCTTCCCAAACGGCGATCAGCAATGTTCCAGAATGCGCAAATAATTGAAATGTTTGATGCCGAGCATAATGGACCACGCGTGTTTGATTGCACGAAACTATACAGTTTAAGTGGACGTAACCGGTCCAATGCTCAATTCTACGCACGTGGGTGCACGAATGGCAGTAAGAAAGGCTACCCTGTGTGTACATTTTAAGAGTAAACAGAAAGGTTATGAAGCTGAATATAAAATGCAGCCCCTCTGCGATATTAAGGTATTGGTGCTTGTAGGTGCTGATGCAGGGCAGAACCAGTTGTCCGCAGATTTCAACATAATGAAAAATGTTACGAGATGAAGAAGAGAGGACAGTATTCAAAACTTAAGATTTGTCTATGCATACCTTCGGAGAGACGCGCATGGCTGAAAACGCTGAACATAAAGACGCCATATTCAGCACTAGATAAACTTTGTCAACCGTACAAGAAGTCAGGGGCTTGCTTCGAGTGCGAACAGTTGATGAAAAATGTTCTTATGTTTTATTCAAAGGCTAACCATCTCAGAGAGCATCATTTTGCCAGGGGTGATGGGCACTTTGCGGTTCTGACGATGGGCATTGCCATGCATGCAAGCGCGAGCAACATGTAATTTGCACCAGGCCAATGAGCAAGGTGTTTCACGGAGATGAAGCACTTTGTACACAACAAAGCTCAACCTCCAGTGGAGAGTCTTCCAAATACGTCACCACAAGAAAATTCTGCACTTCTACTCACTGCATCAAAACTTGCACAATAAGAAAGCAAGGTTTCGTCATCCAAGGAGCGTGGCATCTAGCACTGTACAGAGCGATGGAAAGTTATTATATGATTGACCATCTGAGTTCATGTGCAATTCAGTGACGTTTACTGGTGAGTTTGGTGGCTCAGTCATTCAACTGCGCTTTGCATGATCCTCACAAGTTGGCAGAATACGGCATTTATTCGGTCGCTTAAGGACATATTTTATTTCCTGCAGGTTGACTGAATGGTTAATTAAGCTTGTTACGCCGAATTTATTTGGAGCTGCGGGACGTGGCCTCAGCATGCGGTGCTTGTACGAGGTGTTGCAAGTTCCAACCAATGCTTCATTCAATGAGCTGAGGAAGAGCTATCGTAAACTCGTACTAATACATCACCCTGGTGAGCTTTCCTCTACACGCACTACGTACCACGCTGCCGCTAACGCCTCAGTTCACCTGGTGTTGCAGACAAGAACAAATCGGACCCCACGGCCTATGAGCGATTTCAGGAGCTACAGAATGCCTGGGAAGTGCTTTCTGATGATCAGGCACGTTGCTACATGGACGATGTCCTGTCCCAACTCATTTTTTCCACTTGTTCAAATCGTGTAAGAGCCCAATATGCAGGAGAGAGTGTGGTATGATTCACACCGTCATTCATACTTAAATAATCGTAGAGCACCAAAAGGCAGCAATACGCACGAGTGCTCAGAATGCCCCTTCGAGGATCTCCAGCTGCGTAATTATTGTGACCCGGGAGCATTCAAGGGTTACGACGATAGCTACAGTGGATTTTTCTCTATTTATGGCAATCTGTTCGCATCCATCGCTCGCCAAGAGCAACAGGCTTCAGCTGGCAACAGTTCGGACCCGGCCAGGACCGCGTCCAAGAGCTCTCATGAAAGCAATGCTCAAGAGGACCTATCGATCCCTTCGATTGGGGGGATTGACTCAAAGGAAGAAATTGTGCGTCAATTTTATAATTACTGGAGCTCCTTTCAAACAACAAAAGATTTCTCTTGGCTTGATGCGCATGATCCACGCTCGGCTACGGGAAGGCACATGCGAAGGTTACTTGAATCGGACAACGCCAAGCTCAGGAAGGAGGGGAAAATAGCTTTCAACAAAGAAGTGCGGGAACTAGCAAAATGGGTTAAATCGCAAGACATAAGAGTGAAGACGTTCAAGGTATAGCTATACCTCTCCAGCCAGAGCCAAACTCAGTTATCTAAGATATTTCTTATTCTATCTCCACCCCTAACGACTCACTTCAATGCAGGAGGAGGGAAAGATACGAAAAGCTGAAAGAGAAGCTGCTCGGAAGGCAAAGCAAGACGTAGCACGTATGGAGCGCCAAAGCGCAGCTGAGGCTTACAAACCAGCAGCATGGATACAGGAAAGTGAACGACAGCTCGAGGAAGCCGAAAGTGAGGCAGCCGCATATTTCAGTTTGAATGATAAATTGGTGCGCAGCCTGCAGCACTGCGTTGAAGTATAAGGTCGTCGACTGTCGGGGACAGAGGTTCTATCCAACAACGCGTGTTTTCAAGTAAGAATGAAAGACGCGCGCTGTGAAAACCTGACTAGGCTAAAGAGACATATATTTTGAACAATCTTGATGGAGGTGTCAATTGGAGCGTTACACTGGACGCTAAAGGCTCATTTCTGATGTCGCGAGTTCTCAGTATGAGGGGTTGCTGCAACAGGTCTATTACACAGTAAATGTGCCTTACACATATCAACAGCGATCGCCAACTGCATCATCTAGTGCATTGATATCTTGGTTGCACTCGGGAACTCCACAATCGATCTCCTGCTGCAACATATGGGTTCCAGCGGCTGGAAGTAAATTTCGACTCTGAGTGTTTTTATTGTTGTTTCGATTCGTAATATTAACTTTGGTCCCATCCTGTGTTCAGTAGTTCCGGGTTTGGGTACGTTTGGCTGCCTTACTGGAGAAGTGTTCAGCCGTGCGTGCTTCCTTTTAGGCACGCAGTCTATTTTGAAGCGAAAAAGTGTACCTCATGATCTCTATTGTTAAAAGGGGCCTTTGAATCGCATTTTGGTCGCATTGTTCGCTTTGGACCAGCACTTACGCAGTTGCTCCGAACCACGACCTGTGTATCGAAGCATCGACAGCCGAAGTGTCCGTACTATAGGCATCACCGACAAGAAATATTGATTACTTTATTGAGAACGGTCTTCTAAGGCGAGGAGATACATACGCCTGGTCTTGGCCTGTGCTTGGGCAAGGTGTGCGCAGTCATCGTTAACTATAGCCACGTGTTCAGCAATCCACTGCTCTATATGTTGCTGAAGAAGCTATCTTCATTTGATTCTGATACTTTTTTCGCTTTCCATCCAATGAGTTTGTCACTCACTTCTATTTCAAGACGACGCACTTCTCACAAGACCTTGTGAAATCCAATTCAGGTCGTGCTAGATTAATCTCATCGCCTGTTTGAGGAATAACTCTCGCCGGGGAAAAGCGTTTTTCTTTTTGTGTTTGCTGCAATAGCGCGCTTCAGGAATGGGATTGCTACCGCAGAACCAACATCGGCAATCCTCGATATCCAAGCTGCCAGAGTGAATTTGATTCGCAGCCCAGCGAAAACTCCGGCCTTGAATAGGAAAATTCTACTTTAACCAAAGTAGATTCTCTGAATCTGTCCCTTCTCATGTCTGTATGAAGCACACTATCCGGCTCGCACGCATATCGTCTGAACAGGACCAACGGATCCTAGTTGCTTCCATGACACGATTTACATTTCAAGGTACTATATGACATATCAATATGGTACATAGTGTACATGAAGTTACTATCTGCTCTATATGCTACCGTGTTTCTCTTGGACCCGTGATTAGCCTCCAGTATCGACAAGCCACGACAAAAGCAGCAGTGTGCTGCTGTTCGCCTGGTAACTTAGCAAAATACATGACTAACCAAGAAAGGACACACTGTAGAACCGCTCTGGACCATTTTATGAAGTCTGAATCCACTAACCAGTTTCATTCTCGCGTTGAAAGACGCACTAAAATTAGATCGCACGGAAAAATCCTACTAACAACGAGTATGGTACATGGATCAACCTCGCGGCATCAAGCGGTAACAAAGAAACCTATGATTTAGTGGCTTCGTGACTACGACGGAATTCACGTTGGCCCTGGTTCGATTTCCGAGGGCTTGATGCACCAACCCCTCTGTTGTATAGTTCCTCGTTCCCCGATACCTCGTCCTGGTACAGTTCCCGGACGGATATAACGTTCCCAGTGATAGAGCATCTCTGCGGCCTCCAGACAACGCTTAACTACAAATTTTAATGCACAATATATAATTACAGTCAAGTTTTAGAGCAACAACTGTACGACGTAAGTCGCGTTGTCTAATATCAGTCCTTGTCACAAGCAGCCGAGTTGTTGGGGTGAAAACGCTTCGCCGGACACTCGTCATTGATGTATGAACCGCAAACAGCCAATGCGAACAGGATACGTTTTCAATATCTTTTAATCTGTGCCGAGGTCGCCGGTGCTGAGTTCCGATACTACATCAACACCGTATCATGGAAATCCGAGCTTTTTGATGAGAATCCTTTCGTTCAAAATTATCACAGAGATTTATTCTTGTCGATACGGCTGTTTTACGGAACGCGGGTGCGATTTTCCAGCTCCTTTGAACTGGCCCGTGATGGTGGGTCCACTCGTACAGGGACCAGTGGGTGATATGTACAGTTTGCATAGTAACCAACGTCTAAAAAGCAATTGAGTAGCCCAGAGCTACGTCCTCGCGCGTTTATGTCCACAGAGCGTAGGTACTTGGAGGTGGGAACCTATTGTTGTCGTAGTGGCTTGAAAGAACCTACAATACACCAGCCACGAGTGAATGAGCAACCAGCACCTTTTTATGCATTACATGAATAATATTTCAATGATCATTTATCAATCGTAATCGCCGAAACAGGCGACGATGGGCCATGAACGCAAACGTGTCGGGATCCAAGGCCGTCCGGGATCTGGTTCAGGACGATACACCCCATTACCATCTTTTGTTCTCTGTCAGTACTTCAGCTCCTTTCTTTCACTAATGTGTGGTCATCACACTTGTTGATCAGGAACAGCTGTGTCGCCCCTCTTTCAGAGCCTCGTCTTGAACTACCCTGCTCGCAGTTTTCCTTCTGGCTGCAAGGCCAGTTCTTTGAGCTCTTTGATTTATTCAATTCACGTCTCCTTGTTCACTCTGTGAAGATGGAACAGCTCAAGAGAACAGTCTGTAGTGCGGCCAGGTTACATCGACACCTCATGCATCAGCAGAGTTTTGTTTTTAATATCTTGCCAGGAATGTTGTGCTTTTAAACTTGCGAAATCATTCTGCTGCACTTGAGGTACATACCTGGTTTATGATGGTTATAAAACAATCAACTGTTTTTCGAATTGCAGCGTTTGTCCAGCACTTGCAATCAGATAACTCGCGCAGTCCCACTGAGTGCAATGATTTGGAACATCCTTGTCTCACACTATTCTTGAGAAACAAAGGATTTTTTACCCTTACTCGGTCTGTCACCAGGAACATCTCAGACTGTTGTAGTCATTGTAGTATCCTCCCTAAGCGAATCTACTCTTAGGTCCACCTTTGGAAGAATGTATCGCCAGTAAATTCAGGGCTGTCAGCTGACTAGAGTTACACATTGCTCATTAGCTGCTAAATACACACGTTAAACTGATCGTGGGAGCATGTGTTGTCCATCAATCTAGTGTCAGGTGTTTTTTCACGCCGATTACATTGTATATTAAGAGGTGCTACTCCTCAAAACCCTGCAAGAGACACAGCAATTGGGATGGATGCGGATATTCTGATCCATGCATCTGGCTGTTGGCATTTGTGAACAGGAAAACTAACCGGAGTTGCTTCAAAGAAATATATCTCTCGTACCGTGGATGCAGGTTCAAGTGTGGCACGAATAAATAAATAATGTTCAAATACATGTCAAGATGCAGTACACATTGCTCAGGTTAGATCTACCGCTTACTTACAGATGCAATAAAAGCGTTTTCAGGCAACAGACCAGCGAGCGTGCACTTAGTTGAACCGAAATTTTAAGCAAGTCTAACCACAAGACGAAAGCTGTGCTCCTTGCTGGTGGCTACGGCCGATTCTACGGCAGATCCGAAAAACCACTTGAAAATGAGCCTATCGCCCCTAATCAACGGCGAACTTACTGCAGTAGACAAGCCCCAACTAGATTCATGTCACGCGTAATGCCCGCAATGGCCAGAATCACGCTGGATTTAGGCACAGTTTTGCGTTACATTTGAATATTTGTTTGCGTTTTTGAAAGCCAAGAGCCAAGCCCTGTCAGATTTTGCAGAGATTTGTATTTACTACCATGTTCGGCATGACTGGATGAGCCTGTTTTCAGCCCAAGCACAAGTATAGAGCACTCACTGTGAGCTAGACTGGTAGAATCATCAAACTTTTAGTCCTGTACCAGTAGAGACTGTGTTTCCTCACAGGGTGTTCAGGATATCAAGCTTGTGCCTGTCCAGCTGGAAGGATTCACAGTGAATTCAATGATGTAATAGCAGTGAGTAGTAAATCCCAGACAGCAGAGAGCTGCCAGCCCCCTTCTGTCTGTGCTCATCACTCCCTTATTAGGGAGCCGAGGCATATCCAACCCATGGCTCGGGCCCCTGGTAACCACTCATCAACCTGTATCACAAATCCTACGTCTTACAGATCACAAGAGAATGTCAAGCGGTCTGGGCTGCTTCAGAAATATCATGGATGCAATACACATGTATCTCAACTCTATCGACTCCATCTCCGGGAGTCATAAAATACTTTTTTCCTGTCTTACCAGGATCAATTCCAGGTGGCTGCTGGTGCTGGCCTCACTGGCTAGCCATAAGTGTAACTCAAGGCAGCTGTATAGTAGGAGGTGACAGAGTTTGCCTAGTGCTCTTGTAGTGGGATTGCTCCACTCAAGGTCACTTGGTGAAGGTCAGCTGGTTGTGAGGATTGCAGGGTTGGAGTGCGAATCTAGAGCAAATTGTGATGGCACTTCCTGGGCAAGATGGAACCTGTCGGAACAAATGAAAGACAATTGAAGACCTAATCAATGTCGAGTTGCAAACTGGACTCCCAGTTTTCCCACTGATGACTTTGTTTGCAGGTGTGGGAGTGCATTGTGTGTGACATGACGTTTCGATCTTCTCGGGCACTCCAAAGGCATGAGAACAGTAAGCAGCATGTCCGCCAACTAGAGCAAATGAAGGCGCAACTTGAAGCTGAAGACAGCATCGCCACTGGGTGACCCTTCTCAAGAGGATGATCTATGTAGAAGCTGATCCAATGATCCAACGCTCTGAAGGCGGGACCTCCCATGTCGCCCTACTGGTTGCTATACACAAGGTGAGTGGGTTGTCAGGCGATGGATCTATGTATTGGAAGATGTGTTGTGAGTCTGCTTTTTCTTGTAGGTACTTGAGTTTGAACCTGCTCACTCAGCACGAAGACATGCCCCACCTATGCCAGATGCTGTGCATATAGTCTGTGTAACTATGAGGAGTAGGTGGAAGCTCACATTTGTGGTGCTTGGTGCAATGTAATTGAATCAATTGCGTAGCAGTCGTATGTGAAGTAACCAGTAGTGGCTAAGATCAATTGCACTAATTATTGTTGTTACATCGACTAGGGCGCAAGGTATGAACGCCAGGCGAAAGGAAAGCAATGTAATTCAAGCGTAACACGATGTCAGACAGTACACCTCGGTGTAGGATCGCTAGTCGTCTAGATACGGCAACTGCGCGCCTGCACGAGGAGCAGCACCCGATACCCGGGCAAAGACAGAGAGACCGCCGCGGAAAACTGCCTGATTACCCCGAGCCAGAGCAACCGCCAATTCGCGCTTGGCGCTGGCAATAAAGGCACCTTTGGAAAAGCGCCCACCAGAGGCCGCTATATCGGCCAGAGAGTTAAAGAGTTGCATCGCAGGTCCCCCCAGGCGGCCAAACGTCTCCACAATTTGGTCGGAAAGTAGTGATACAGAACTTAAGAAAGTCTTTCTTAGTCCTCCTGACATTTGTAAGGCAAACGAGGTCAAAGTATCGGATTTTTACAGATTCGAGAGGTACTATGCCTACCGTATTAGCACATTTATCGTACAGACCAGTTATCGTACAAACGTGACGGAATATCTGACATGCGTGTCACGAAACTTGTCATGCATGCAAGAAAAAATTGATGTGTTGTTTGTTCATGTTCAATAGCAGGTGGTCGCAGGTGCCGTTCTTGTTGTTAGGATAGAGAATCTGCTTTTGTTGGTAAATGAGCACTGGTTTGAGCCGGTTCAAGGTTGCGTGTAGTGTGCTATAACTCGAACTTGCTACTGCCAAACTATCGGTACATTCTAAGGTACTCATTGGATATGGGATGCGAGACTTTACAAAGAGTCGCGTGTTGATACTTGGGATTATCCCTCGGGGTATGCGAGCAGGGTAAGACATTCCGAGGCTGTAGTGCACATCTTGGGAAGAATTATTGGCAGGAGTGGTTGTTCAAGTAGTTTGAGTGACGTTGTAAGCAAATCCAGTGAGGTGGATGGTGTTCAAGCAACGAGCAGGCGACTTGAAAAGAGAAGGTTGCTCTACACCCATGTAGAGTTCACAAGAGCATCTCTGACATGAGTCAGACAATAATGGTGGTCACTGTGTCACCAACTAACAGAGCGTTGAGTTTATCGTTCCAGCGCAAACAGCAGCTAAGCACTCAGCCTACCGAAAGACGAAGCGCGACTAAAATGGTAAAAGCTATCTACAAGAACACTTGGGGAGGATTAACGCACACTCGATGACCAGAAGTAAGCGAGCCCGCAATATGATGAGCGCAAGTATTAGCATGTCAGAACACGAACAAGATGTCAATGATCACGAGTGTGCCGGTTTGAGAAGTTGTGGAGTCTTAGAGTCTTTAGTTTTGCAGGATTTGGCAAAAATTAGGGTGATGCAACTTGAAGCCAGCGAATAGGACGAGAAAGTACCTGCGCGACAATTGAACCGCTCAGAACTGAACACAAGCTACCAGCTCAAGCAAAGAGCACCGTTCACACCACGCTCTTTCAAACGAGATGATACTATAACAAATTTCAATTTGATCCGCATTGGATTAATCGCGTTTGCAATAGGCACGTTGAAAGTTGACTTGTACGATAACTGTGCTAGTACAAGTTTGCCAGCTGAGCTTGCCCTGTACAACGCATTGAAAGCGTCCTAGGTCACTGTTTCTCGGCAGGTAGTAATTTTTTCTCGAACTCGATCATTTCTACTGCAAAAGAGCAACACCAGATGTTACATCTCGTAGACCTTGGTATGACACGAGTTTTAAGAGAAGTTCTGCTGCTCGCAACTAATGTGTTAAAATCACATACGAATTAACTCAAGTGGTCTTCCCAAGGTTTAATACAGCTTTTCGAAGCGATTGGAATTAATAGGTGGGAACCCGACAGACTCAGGTGTCATTTGAAAATAGCAGTTGTAACCTTTGCTTCCCGATACTGTTTGTGGTGCACAATTGAGAATGGAACTAAATTTAACACACAGTTGGTGCAAACGAGAGACTTCTTTGTACCATATGTATAGGAAAGCACACTAGACAGAGTACGTTCGTGTTATCCTCCACATGATTCTTTCTTCATTACCTTGGCATGGGCGTCTCTTCTCCAGTCGCACATAAAACTCGATACATTATGATACAGGTAGCTGTAATATATTCTGAAACAAAGAGCTCATGGATGTGGCCAAGTGTCCTACGTCTAGGGCGAGGTCGCATTATGAAACATTATGAATAAGGGGCAAAACATACAGCCTTACACGGCGTTCCGTTTTGGGAACCGTTGCGGTGATAATTGATAGAAAGTATGTTAAAATGTCGGCGACTTTATTCTTTTCTCAATGCGTCGCCATCGCGGTGCACCAGCTGGGCTTTCATGCGCGAAAAAAGGGAGATGATCCTCAGTGCACTCGACGGAACGAGCAAAAACCCACCTGAAAATGACTAAATTGAACTCGATGATATGGCAACAAGTTGAGTCGAATTGACATGAAACTGGGTACTATGGATTATTTCCTTCCTAAGGCTGGAGTTTACGCTTTGATGACATGCACAGCTACGATTGCCCACAATGTACCAAGTTGCCGCGGCTTGACCAGCTCGTTTGGGGGCTGCAACACAGATTGGGGAGCAACTGAGACCATGTTGACAGTTCGCACGACGTCATCCAAGAGTACGCTATATACCCGGCGCAAGATCTCAGACAATTCAACCCAAAAGGGTTTCGCGCTTTTCCAACAGACCACCACCACTGCAATACAGTGGCCTTGGTGACGTACAACACACCTCAAACACAGCTAAAGCCACTTCTTTTTGTTGTTACATCGACAAGTTGGCAGGTAGAGACCGGAACAGGAAAGAACGAGGTTATAAGTAACTGATCTCATAGAGCTTGAGCCAATGGTATGTTGACACATGTACAGAACTGAACTCTTGTAGATAGTCTTCTAAGTGCGGGATTCAAGCTCCTGCTTCACAAGTACCTCATGGCTGGTGATCTGAACCTGTCGAAGGTTTCTACCAAATAAGGTATGAAGTGAAAGCCTCGGTAACCACCTTCCTGGTACTGTCTAACCTTTTCCGCATCTCTAGCTCAAGCCCCTTATTCATCTGCATCCACCAGTGCGGATATCGCTCGTCACAATGCCCTGAAAACTGTCGTCAACATTCTATGGCCTCCAGCTCAAGGCACGGGCCTACAGAACACACTGATCACCCTGGAATTCCAACAGCAACACGTCACTAACACCACTGCGCAAGCTATTGTAAATGCAGCCAACCCCAAAGACAAAGCCCGCATGCACACCCTGACCATCTCGCCCGCCACTGCACTTGGAGAACGGTCTTTTTGCAGCACAGTGCAGCCGCTCACAGTTCTTGTAGCACCGTGCTCCGAGTGGGGCTTCACCAAGCCATCAAAGCCCCCTCCACTCTTTTGGCAACTGTTGGAACAGCGCCAAACCCTTTCAGATTTAATTGTCTGTGATCTTAAGTTGCCGGTTATATAGTGCACTCTTGAGCGACCTCGTACGCACTCTCAACAGCAACACTTGAACGCGTTCACAACAGGGCCGCGAAGGCAGGGATCTCTCCGCCTCCCATCCCAACGGCCTGAAGATCATCGATGTTTCGGTTATTCACCCCACTGCTCCTTCTTATCTGAGTCATGCTCAAGTTGCAGGAGCTGCGAAGCTATGTGAGGACTCCAAGACACGATAGTGCACCAATAGGCCTCACCAGGGCTTGCTATGGCTTTTCTTCAAGAAGGAAGAAGAGTGGAAAGGATATATAACTGACAACGTATGATCTCAGACAACCAAATCCGAAAGGGTTTGGCGCTTCTCCAACACTCATCGGCCTTAGCTGGCAGCAGCGGCTGCTTTTCCACGGGAGTTTTATTCGCCAGTGCTGTGCGATCTGGCAGTGGTACTAGCATGTGGCCAACAGTGCGTGTTTTGATCAGGCTAGTCTGTCTATGCGCAAGCGGGCGGGTGTCCTACAGCAAGATGGTGCTCTGATGCCATTCCTAGATGGCACGAAAGATGATTCCTTTGCAGTGTGGCAGTCAGTTATATTTCGACCCCAGTCCTCTTCGCTCCGTAGCTCCCCTTCGCCGTTCTTTGTCAGCAATGAACTGGTGCCATATTCCTGTTTTCCTCTCTTTCGAAATCACGGCCTTTAAGCTTCGTATGGAATTAGGTCTAAGCGTACCCTGAGCTATCCGCACCTTCGACGACCGAAATTCGGCAAGGACAGTGTTAGGGAGTTCGCATCGTCCGACGAAAAAAGCCTGTGATGGGACGGAGCATGCCACAATGTGGCTTGTATCCTCGTCCAGTGTGCTCGTTCTTCGGGACAAGTAACTTGTTCAACATGGGTTGTCACGACCTGATAGCGTCCTCGAGGCTTGCCATCTTCAGTGCTGGAACTAAGGCGCGGCCAAAGTGAAGGCGTAGGTTTACACAAGATCTTCAATGACTGCTGCTATTTACAACTTCCATATCGTTGTGAACCATGTTGCACATGAAAAATTTAGTGGCGAGCTCCCTCAATGGGTGCCCGAAGCTCCAATGACCATCTACAGCAACCGGCATCAGTAAGTAATTAAGTAGGTAAGAAGAATTGCAGCGGGTAGAGGGTAGTTATCCAATGCACTCAGACGAATTGCATCGCAAATTGCAGTCCAGGAAGCAAAGTCAATGCAACTCGTCCCATTGGTGGCGGTACTGAGATGTGTGTACACGTGCATTCAGCCATCGAGGACGGAGACACAGTAAGATCTTAAAGGGCTGTTTGAGAATGTAACGTTTGTGGCCCAAGGCATGGCGAAACCGGTATCGGGACCATCGCCTTGTAGGCGTGTGAAGTCAAGGATATAAGCACAATGAACCCGATGTATATAGAGAGTACTACCAGGGTGCGGAAATTGATTCAAAAATGTTTTGCAATTATGAAACTCGTGATAAAGTAATGGAACATCATTCTCATGATGGGTGTTAATTAATTTTCAGATAACCTGATATTAGAGCGTACAGAACAAGATAACCTGCAAGGTGAATAGTGAACAATTCCATCGCCTTCTATGACACAAGTAAATGCTGCTATAAAAGAGTTGGCGATGGTGTTTCCCACTTCAAACAAGCCTGCAGAAGAAAAGATAATCCTCACCTATAGATCGTTCTTGCGCATCTCGGTTGCATCATTCCTGGTGAAGAATCGTTTAGAACCACACCTCCCGAATAGTGCTACGAACACGCGCGGGCAGCGGTTATTGCCGAGCTGAGTCGTGCTGAGATTCGCTTGATACTTGTGTAAATGAACGACCCTAAAACTCGCAACCCTCGCGGCTACGATATCGATGCTCATGTAGAGATTGAGTAGGATTTTATTGTAATAACGATTTGAGTTTGGTCTCATTCACAAGAGCCTGTCTGGGTACTCTCAATCTCAGCTCTAGCCATACGCCTACGCTGATTGTGATACCTATGGCACAACATACCAACGCCTACCGTACGTTACACCGTAGGCCTAGGTTGCCTTCCTACCTTCGCTTTGGCCGCGCCTTAGTCTGATGTTCACTAAGATCTAACACTAGTGGTTAGTGACTTATCTGAATTATTTCATCATTACATAGACTAGGACGCAGAAAGGAGGACACACATGTCATCGAGACTTAATAAGCACAGAGGACACCAACACATGAGATCCGACTCAAACGGGATTGCGAGGGCTTGAGCCGGGGGTAAGATGTCTAAAACTATTGATAGGAAGAACCTGTTGAAACAAGAGATAAAAGTTAAAGGCTAAGCAGCGGAAACCAAGACTAAGATGTAACTGGGCACCAGCCACAGGATGAACGCCGGCGGCACGGGAGTAAGCAGTGACTCCCTCCTGGATAGCCCTCTGTGACCTCCAGCGAGCGCAACGGCTATCTCCCGCAAAGCGCTGGACAGAAATGCTCCCCTCGAGGACCGACCAGAGCGTGCGGCCATGGCCGCAAGGTCATTACGATATCAGAGAGTGGGGCCGCCCAATTGGCAAAACGCTTCCACCGAAAACGGGATAAACTCGAAGCCTGCGTAGGTGCCGGCGGCACAAGACCTAGTCTTAGTGTCGTCGCGGTGCTGAGCTGCTCCACCAACGGTTTGCGCTGCTGTGAGGTCACGAGCTCGGCCGTACGGCGGGTTTCAGGAACTCCCCGATTGCTCAGATAACTAAGATTTGTTATGATGATATGCATGTATATCTAGAATATCCTTTCGAAGTGGATGAGGAGGACCGCACTCTGTCTCCTGCTGCTGTGGCACTACAATGTGGAGAGTTAAACAAAGAGAATTTGCTTTTCGATCAAGAAGATGATGGTAAGTGTGAAAAACCAATTCAAAATGATGCATTTTTGCGGACAGAACTCAAGGTTTTCCCCAAGTGAAGCTTCAGATAGCTCAGGATACGAAGTTTGACGAATCTGCTTCGCCCGACGGCTCAGCTTGATTACGGGCGGGGCACAAAATTATAGAATTTCTCATCGTCCGACTGCGATACTTAGAACTGGGACGGGATATTTGACGTACATTTTTCCTCGGGGCGGGACTTGAGGAGAACGTGGATATCTCACGGTATTCCTCTCCACGCGTGGTTCCCCCGCGTACCCGTCGATGTAATAAAAAAAATGCATAACTATCTGTCTAATTAAAGGGGATCCACACATGCCTACCCTGTCTAACCGGCCCACGCAAGCTCGTGGAGATATATACACTCCGCTCACTCCAAGCCCAGGTCCCACTATTCTAGATATCTCAGCTACTCACCCTAGAGCCCCCAACCTGCCGAGATGACACCAAGTTCAGCAATTTCAGCAACCTCCACACCCCCGGCATCCGTTTAGTTCCATTCTCCATACAGACTTTGGCTACATGGGAGAGCCAGCGGTGACATGTAGCAGACAAATCGCTGATATCGCAGATGACACGGCTGCCGTTCCGCGCTCGGTTAGCGAAGGGGTATTCCTATCGAAGGCGCTGAGGGAGATTTCTCTGAGAAAAATGGAAGACACAAGGAAGTGAACACGGGATACATGCAACAGACGGAAGGCTGTGAGAGATCTAAGCAAAGGAGGAGCGGGAACAAAGGGGCGGAATAAAGACACGGGAAGCTTCGGCAGTGGGGGGGGGGACTTCAGCGCGGGAGAAGACTTCCAACTGAAGCGTTGCGACGAGCGAGTCAAGCGCGACAGCTAATTTGCGTTGCGCGCTCGTCGGAAAGGCGCCCTCGGTAAAATGGCCGCTGCTGGAGGCCGATGTGCGCTGGTTCAGCGAGGTAATGTTAGCCTGGAAGTCCGATACGACCACAGGTCTCCTCGGATAAGGGGATATGATCCGAAATCTCTTGAT
>JAULKQ010052935.1:0-24616 GCA_032356285.1 Smithsoniella earleae | reverse complement strand
TCCTGGTCACATTCCCGAGGTATAGGGGGTGTGAACCGGTGACTGGCGTGTGTGGGGTTGGAGCATGGGAAGCGCTGCTCGACCAGGAAGGATCACACACAGGCTGTTAAGCCCGACCTTTGTGGTACACCGTCAATATGACTTACTTCCCTTATATCGAGACCTGACACTTTGACTTATTCGTTGGAAGCGCACCCGGGCGTTGGGGCACCTTAGCCGCAAGAGCTGCTCGGCAACTGGATCCTGTGTGGAGCGGACAACAGGCATCATGACCTCCTGCCAGACCTGCTGTGCGGACGGGATGGAGTTGCCGGTTGCTTTCTGCCACCCGATGCCCTTACCGCCGAACATTTCGCTCATCCGGCGGGGCATGTGCTTCGGGGACGCCCCCTCCTGCAGCTTGGCGATCCGCGAAAGGCCCCACAAGAAAGAGCAGATGTGCTGGATGCTGAGCGTGCGCTTCTCTCCCGCCGTCAAGTCGGCGTGGACTGCCGTACACAGCATCTCACACAGCTGGATGCTTGGGGCAAACTGCATCGCCCCAAACGCCCAGCTCGCATGGCAGCTCGCCGAAGCAATGTAACCTGCACCAGCAGCCATAAAACCAATTGGGATCACCTCGACTGGACCCTGATGAGCAGTAAGCTACAAGCTGGTACAGCATTACCAACTAGGGCCGCATTACAGAACCACGAACAATTACAGCTCTCCGCTTGGTGGCATTTTCGCCTTTTTAGCATGCACTGCCTTCAAACACGCTGACTAACAGGCTCACATGTTGTGCCGGTTTCAGCAAGGCATCATCACAGCAACAACTATGGGAAAACAAGCATCTGTATTGAATTTCACCAGATACACCTTATTTCAGCGTTCTTCCAGTCACCTTCCTGGAGCTTGTTGAGTACCACCCAGGCGAAGGCTCAGAATTCCAATCAGCAAATTTAAAAGGCAACGATGTACATTGACTTTGATCAGTTCCTGAAGCCGTGAAAGTGGAACACATGCTCTGATGATTCCACCCTTGTCAGGTAGACTTCAATTATTACAGTCAAAGAACAACTTCCCCTCTGGAACTTGGCTGATTCTTAGTTCTGAAGTGCTGCTTGTTTCGATTTCAGCTGGTTGAAACTTACACTAAAACGAGCACAGGTGAGCCTATTTGTCTGCCTGTTCGAAGGCAATGCATGGCAGCTGCGGGGCTTGCTGCGGCTGTGGATTCACACTAATGATTTCAAATTCATCAAAAAGGCGAAAATGCCACCAAGCGGGGAGCTTTGAGTGTCAAACAAGTACTTCAAAATGATCCGAATTCGCTTTGTATGCTTGCGGGGGGTGCTGTGGAGGCGAGGGTGTCCTAGTCACTTGACAAACGCTCGTGAGGGGTACAGGGACGTGAGAGCGCACTTTGCCGCGACATGAAAGCACGCATGCATCTGAGCAGCTGGGCGTGGGCGACACAGAACACCGCACGCGCGTCCCTATTGGACGGAGTCGTCAGTTGGGCGATCGCAGTCATTAGGGTGGCCAGCCCTTGCGGGTCACAATTCTTGAACACGGCGGATGCTTGTTTCAGCATCATTGCCAAAACTGCCGGCTCCGGCTTCATCTGCGCAATACTGACACGAATTTACGAAGGCTGCTGTAGCAGCTGTGATGCACCCTCCTCTATCGAGCGACGTACGGTCAGGACTCGATTTCCAAAAAGTGACATGCATGCGATTCGCCGAGTCGGACTTGAAGCCTCCCTATCCGTGGTCACCGCCCGTTACGAACGACAACAACCTGGCACATATTTTCTTCAACGATTGATTATTCATAAAAAATTGCATTTGTGTAAAGCTCGTCAAGCTGACTGCGGACGCCAAATTTAAAAAAATTTGGCCCAAGCTAAGGGAGAAGCATAACTAATCGTATCAGCAGTGCCACGCAGTGCCTGTTGGACAAATTTTGACGTTGACTGAAATTTACAAGCTCCCAAACGAGGCCATCGCGGAGTTCCTCGGGAGAAATGCTGCAGGCAAGCAAGCAAGTTATAACTTCCTTCGCTCCGAACACGTCGTCACAACAGTGACGTCTGAAAAATAACTCAGTGTAGCACCTGCATTTGATCTTTCCCCTAGCAACTGCCTTGTTCTGTGAAACTAAATATCAACCAGGGCGTATTTTGTATGTCTCCGGAACCCGACGAATGAACTCCGCAGTTCTGTGCCCCTTCCGGTTATTGAGTCCTGGCTGTAACCTGACGAATACGACCAGACTAACAACGGCCCTGACGACCCCAAGCGCCGAACAGAAGGCAATGAAGGCCCTGTCACGGTCAGCGCCTACCCCACACACGCCAGTAGCATACAGCAACCCAAGTGCCGTCGAGTGCACCAACAACGACAGGTTCTACAACTACGTAAGACCTCAATAATGTCACGGGTACATGCCGAGATATCGAGGGAAGATCTTTGGGATCTGCAGGAATGGGTACAGTGCCACGTAGACCTAGTTGTGCCGAGCATGAGTCCTACAGCTCGAATCACATCCGGTTTGCACCTGTGTCCCGATTCAACTTAGAGAAAAAAAAAGGTGCTGATTTGACAAAGTTTACACTTTGTAAGTATGCCATACAACCTGGGATGTTGATGCAAGTAGATAATGATCTGCTTGTCTGGTTACCCTGGATGAGGGTCAGGTAAGAGCCAGCCCCCTTGCGAGGGGGGTCACGCTCTAACCACTACTGGCATGTTCTTAAATCTCTATTCAATCAGCCAACATTGCACAATCATGCATTGCAAACTGCGGTGAAAGACTCTTCATTCAAGACCCAAACAGGAGGGAACCACATTGCAGGAATGCGATGTACAGGAAAACCTGATGCTGTAATGCTGAACATATCAATTTCGACTTTCAGAACCACGAAGTGGGTGAACGAGTACAAGACTGTATCAAATGCATGTGATAGTTTGATGGCGTGAAAATTCCCTACGCAACCCCCATTTTCTGTTCCAGGGCGGTGTTGAAAACTACTGGGAGCAAGTATTACGAATACTATCCGAAATAGTACGTGTGTGAGGGTGTACACAGCGTATGTATTAGGTGCCTTCGAGCTACAAGCTTACAGAGCATTTGCGCAGAGACGTAGTTGGCTTGCAAGCTTTCAATGCGGTCAGCCTGAGAAAATTGGAGCACAGTTTTAGCGCTCACCTGACACCTGGAGTGGGCAGTCATGAACATGGTAAGGCCATACATGTTTGCCGCGCTGCCAGAGTGGATGTTGAGCAGCCAGCGGCGACCAAGGATCTTGAAAATTGTATCGATGTGGTCCTGGACGCCCGGGGCGAACCTGCCGTGGACCACCAGCACGCGGGAGCAACTGGCGAGAATCATCTGGATGTTTCGCTGTGAAATCTGCGGAACGGCGCTTTTCCGAGAGCTGTTGATGACGCTGGCTGCAGCGCGCCCGGGGTCTGCCTTTCCGAAAGTTGCTGCAGCTTGCAGTGAAGTGTGGGACTCGTGCAAGGGGTACCGCTTGGGCCTGGCGTGCTCCGGGAAGGAGCCTCCAGCGCGCTCAGGCGACAGTATCGGAGACTGTGGATACTTCGAATGAATTTCTATATCTGTTGACACTAATGACGCTGACAGGCTCGTAAAATAAGCCGCGCTGGGGATGCCCGTCTCGTACACGAAGTGCGCCAACTGCTGCAAGCTCATGTGGTCTTCAAATACTGCTGGAATCGAGCACGCCCTTGTCAGCAGCGCCTTTAACAATGCAGGCTGCCCATCTGGCCTTCCTGCGATCAGCTGGGTTTGAACCACCTGTAAAAATTGACAACTGACTCCGATTCCACCCGAATTTTGCCCCATTGACAGGATTTTTTCAACTCAACAAAGAGGAAAGAAAGCCCAATTATATGTAGCCAAAGTAAATTACAGCCCCCAGAGATCTTTCCAGGACTTGATAAGACAACTCCTGCTTGAGCACACATCAAGCCAAGTCCTAGAGATCAGAGTAACTATCTTTGCATACTGAAAGGCAAATGCTCAACATGAGAGAGGCTCTAATGGCTCAAAACACTGTGTTTGAAAAAGACAACAGGAAATATATCAAACGGTAAAGAAATTGTGATTGGCAGGAGACTCCAGGGAGCCTCTGCGGTCTGAATTTGCACTTCATTTCAAGGTTAGGCAGCAAACTTAAGTTGGAGGGCAACTGAACATTTTACCTAAGGGTATCTTCCGATGATATTCTCTCAAGTAACCCGTCAACCTAAAACTACTTAGAACAATATACAGGCTGCAACAAGCACTTTCTATGTGCTTTACCTTCAGCTCCTTTGGGCAGCCCTTGTATACATCCTGAAGCTTAGAGAGTAGGAATGCAACATCTTGATGGACATGGAAGGTTGGCCATTGTAAACCAGCAGTTGCAATGTCGACAACAGCCTGCCCAACGGCGACACGGTCCTCCTCAGAGGCGCTCTTCATTATGTCCCGCCATGCTAAATCGTCTACCAGAACTGCGATTGCATTCCCTGCTGAGTACAGGTGCGACCTTGAGGCTTCACTAGGGCTGCATTGAAAAAGTTGTTCGCCTATATTTTTCAACCATGACTTGAAAGTCGGGCATGTAGTCCTCCAGTCAACTCGCTTTCGAAGCAAAGGCTGGCGCGGCGAGTGTTCCATAAGTGGAAAGTTTTCATTCATCGTTGCTTCACTGAGGTGATTGCCGTTAAATCCTCGCAAGACTGAACCCGGCTGCGTGCTATGAACATCTGTGTCATATTCGTCTGCGTAGCTTTCAAAGTCCCAAGGGTCGGCAGGTGCGGCACCACTTTGAGCTCCTACTGCATGACTGCTGCTTCTGTATTGATGTGAGACGGCCGTTGGCTGGTCGTACGATGATAAGCTGCCTTCGAGGAATCTTGTGGACTCCGGCACTGCGGCTCGCTCTGACGGATGCAAATCGGTTGAGCTTGAACCGACACTGAACTGGGCAACGTGCGACAATTTCTCGCCGCTTCTCTGTTTCTTTTGAAACCTGGGAATTGAAGCAAGCGAACTGCAGCGACCTTGCATATTCTGTGAACTGTGGATGGAAGGTTCAACACGCTCTGGGGCTTGAACGTTGAAAAGAAACCGCAGCTGTATTGAAAACTTTGCCAATGGGGTATTATGATGGGAAAATAGGTTATCAACGACTGTCCCAGCATAACATCCCATCCGCTTGGATGCTTGCGCCATCAGGCTTGGACTCAGGGAAGGCTTCGTTATAGCATTGTCAAAGTACTGATTCGAAACGAATACAGCGCATGTGAGCGATTTTACATGCTATCAAGAGCCCTTATCCGCCGGTTACCATTTCATCTTGGGGTTATCAAGTGCCCACTACTGATGCTGGCTGGTTTCCAATCCGCCATCACCGCTGCTAGTGTCTGCATGTTGTACCACTGCGGTTTCAGTAGCAAATAAACACCAAGTTTTTACAGACATCGGTGATCTTTTCTTTCGCTCAACTGTCCCACCTGCATGTAACTATGTTAAAATACCATTGCTGCCCCGATGCCTCGCATTGCTGAGTGTAGACTTTACTGTCCAGTTGCATCGTGTGCACTGTGGTCTACCACTGCTGTTAATGTCTCTTGCGTTAAGTATATGCTAGTTATGGCAAGCTCTTCCAGGTGACGTGTTCATTCAATGGAAAACAGAGGGGTGGTGGCTCACCTGGATTATCCCCAGTAACAAGCGCATAAAGTTTGCTAGTCGCCGTTACACTCAATGGGGATAGCTTACGGATACTTCTAGCTGGCTAGTGCCCTGAATGCTGTGTATGTTGCCAGCTCCTGTTGTACATACCTGAGTAAAGAATCACCAACTGATCGAAATTAGATTGCCGTATGACAATGGGTACTACCATTAATAAAGAAGACATCGAGCGGCAAGTGCAAGCTCTGGAAAAGTCAGTGTCCAACATTTTCGAACAGTGCCAGAAACAGCTCGAGCGGAACGTGACAGACAGACGCCGCCATCAAAGCCAGCACGCTGCCCAAGATTGCATGGCAGCCTTTGCGGTAGAAGTTTCAAGAACATTGAGTTTGAGCAAGCAATGTAATGCCGGCAGCCAAGTGCAGCTAAAACAGGAAGTAAAGGAACTGGAATCGGAACTTGCACAAAAGGTTTCACTTCCGCTGACCTACGTTTCATACACTCCAGTTCTTCATGATACAACCGGATGAGTTTTTCATTTTATTTTTTTGCCACAGTTGATTTTTTCTTGCAGGATGAACTTATCAAACATACTATGCAAAAGCTACAGCAAGCAAGTGCTGACTACAACAAACTAATAGCACAGTACGATAAAGCTTGCAAGCTGACGACAGGAAGTCACTCTTAATTTTAGTCCACCATCCGATGGTTTGGTAGAGTCAACTAGCGTAGTGCTCTGGTTTGCTACAAGCGTAGCTCAAGCTTGTCCCTTGTAACATCTTGCTTCAGTTGCATCACTCTCAATGGTCAGTCAACACCTAGCGCAGCAACCGTGAACAATATCAACTTTCATTGATGTGTCTGGAGAATGCCAGAGTCAGTTTCTGGGTGCACTACAAGCGCATACGAATACACTATCTACAAACTTATCAAACAGCAGTAGGGCAAGGCACTACCTATGGATGGTTAGCTTAGCTCAGGGCGAGCTTCGCAGTTGCAAGAACACATGATGCCACTCTTGCACAAGGCGTTGACATACTCTCGGAGTCGTGAAACACGTACTAAATAGTCATGGGCAGGATTTAATGAGTAACAAGATCATGAGTGTGCTACTTAGCACAATCTAACCGTCACACTACATTCAATTGTAACAATCTACTCATTGCATATCTTCATCAGTTGCGTTTTCCAGCAAGTAATTTGCAGCAAGCTCCTCTGATCGCTCGCAAGCAATGTAGGCCTGTACACAAGCTACTCTGGAAAAGCCAAGCGCTTGCAATCTGCCAACTGCAGCATCGTCATCAGGTGATAGTTCTACTGTAATTGAACCAGGTGGAGCCCCATCCTCACCACTTGCCTGCAGCATGCTAATGCAATTTGTAGCACTCATTACTCATTAACCATTTCATAGCACTGGAATGAACCACGCCTATCTACAAGAAGCAATATAACTGAGGATACTAACATGTGAAGATGCTCATGTACTCCTGACAAAGAAAAAAGCAACTTTGAGAGCCACAATCAGCTGAGGCACTGGCATTACAAATCAGTGATGTCGAAAATATTTCTGTCTTGGAAATTTTATCCTTCATTAGCCACCTAGAACTTCAACGGCAACAACTTATTCAACCTTTCAATTCTATCCCAAACAATTTGAGTGCCTTGAATGCTCCGTTCAATCTCTGTCACACCTTGTATCCTGTGAACAACTTCTATCCCTTCAAGATCAAGCATAGAAATTGACTAAAGCTTTAGACAGGGGTAATCTCCATGCTTGAGTCCAGATCATTACTATGAACCAAAACAGTTCTGAACTAGCCAGAATCTGATGTCTTGGGCTCTTCGCAGTTTAACAGCAAAATACATCTAGATTCATTCAGTCTACTTGAATTGCAGATAACTTTCAAACATTGCAACCTGGAACTTGGGGAACAAAGGTGGAAAACTAGCCGAAGGAATCCCAACATCAACTTGTGCCGTAGTGTCATGAACAATAGACAGCAGATATATAAGACGAGCTACTCCTACTATGACAAAAAACCGAAAGATACAAAGATAATTGGTTCTGGATAGATAATGTGGGATATGCCCGAAAATAAGATCCACAGTGAGTATCTCAACTTGCTTGGGAGGTGAACCATTTTTTTGGGGCATTCTCAGAATGTCATATTCAGGGCTTGAACAAAACACTGGGTCGCACCCCACGCATCAGTGCTGCAAGTGCACCATGTGGATTGCTTTCTAGCTGTTGTGCAAACTCTGGACTGTGGCGAGACAGTTCCTGAATGACTGACATGAGTTGTCCTGGATCACTGCTCAACATTTGCTGCACACGCTGAGCAGCTTGTGGATTATTGCGAAGCTGTGACAGAACGTCATTGAAACCTCCACCACTGCCAGCAGCAGCAGCAGCTGCACCACCCCCACTGCCCCACATATCAAATGGGGCTGAATTCGGACCAGCATTTGCAGCTGGAGCAGGGGTTGCAGCTGCAGCTGGGGGGTTTGGAGCAACAGGTACAGGGGCAACTGGGTTAGCAGGAGCTGCTTCTGTTGGTGCCTCTAATCCAGCAGGGATTCCAGTCATAAGATATTCGACAGCGCGCTCAGGATTATTGAACGCAGCACGCATCGCACGCTTTACATCAGCTTCTTCAAAACCCATGTCAGTGATTGCCTTGATGGAAGCTTTCAGCTCCGGTCCAGTTGCAAAAGCGTCTGCACCCGTTGCAGCAACCGCCATCTCAGAGTCAGGATCAGCGCTACTTGTCGCAGCAGTAGCGCTCGTAGTCTCTGCAGGCGCTGCTGGCTCGGGTGCAGAGGTAGCAGCTGGTGCTGGTGCGGGTGCCGGGGCTGGCTCAGCAGCAGCAGGTTTTGGCGCTGCCTTGACAACTACCACAATTACGGCTCCTTCAGCAACTCCCATTTCTTCTATTGTGACATCCTCATTGTCCCACCGCTGCACGACAGCTAATGCATTCATAGCCACAAAGCTTCGAAAGTCTGCAAGTGCTGTTAGATGTATGGGTAACAAACCTTTCCCTTAAAAACAATCTGTAGTAGACCTTTTTGAAACCTGGGGTCTTGTACTTGGTCCTGGATAGCTGCTTTGATATCCATAACCTGCAGCCTGTCAAAAAATCTTTGCGCTTTCGAGCTTAAGATGTACACAAACACCGTGCGGTTATCATAGCTAAGATAACAATGAGCTGGAAAGTTAAACGCTTTTGTTTCGAAGGTAAGTTGGCCCTGAAAAAGTGTGTTCTATGACGTGAGATTGTAAACATTCCATCGCTCTAAACCGGTGCACACTCACCTTCATACCCGCCTCAAGTTCCACATCAAACGTTTCCTGTTTCACAGTTTTCACCTTAACCTTCATGATCGCCGAGTGATTTAGTTACAGGAACTCTACACAGAAGCTGGGTGAAATAATACGATGTGATGTGTAGTCTAGGCTAGACCAAGTCACGGAGCATCAGTCTGATGTGGGGAGAGTGGGTCACATTAAAATTACTTATCACCAACAATTTTCAGCTTTTCGCAAGGCTGCATTATTCCTATCCATTGATCTTTGCTGAATCTGGTTCCAGATGGTTCCGAACTAACGGAACAGTCGCAACAATCTGGAGTGGCGTTGCGGACTCAAGATACGCGTTAATGCCGTACAGTCTCCGTAAGAAGAGAAACTTTCTCGACGTGAAATATAATATCAGCACCGCTCTTTCGGCAATGATAGTGGAAAAATTATTGAGTCGTTCCACGAGCTTATCACGCGATAATTCAAAAATTGTCAAATCTGTAGAATCCAGTTCACGAACCTATGATGACGAAAACGACCGCAAGCGATATCAACTGACACAATCCTGATAACTGGTTAGCGATAGTTCTTGTATCAATGTACGTGAGAGCGTGAGGATGCTGGGAGAAGTTGCGACGAAACAGCAGCATCATCATCACCCTTGCAGGACATACAGTAGGATCATCAATTTAGACAGCCTGCAAGCCTTCAAACACGTCCTATTTCGCCAATACCACCATGCTGTTTAGGAGGCTTACGATCACAAGGCTTGGTTGCCCGAACAGATGTCATTTACTCGTAGTAAATAGCACGGTTTTGGTTGGTGATCTAGGAGTGCAGTATGGCCTAAATTCTTTCAGTTTCTGTAAGCATAACATTCGGCAGAACCACCGCATACCGCACGTCAGTACTATGGCTCGATTCTGTTTCGAGTAGCTCGTGACAAGCTGCACATTTCTTCTGAGCCCAAAACCCAAGCTATTTCAAGACTTACGCACAATGCGATGGGACGCAAATAACACCCTCAGCACTGTTATGAATGTCCGGTTATGCATTAATCACGTCTAAGTTTGAAATATAAGTCATACATTCAAATTGTCTCTGCGGTGTGCCTGTTGGAACATATCAACAACGCTGGTGTTTGATTCAACATGCTCGATGACAATATTTTTGACTTGATAGTGACACCTCTGCCCTGTCTCGCACTTCTGAACTCCTTTCAAATCTAGTTCACCCAGTACTTGAGTGCAATCCATCGTGAACACCAATGCAAGACTTGAACAAATAGAGATTTTTTTCGTCCCTTATCAACGGTAACTTCATATCCCTCAAGCCAAAAGATGTACATGCACGAAGGTGTGACTTTTCATAGTTTGATTCCCACAAAATACCTCTGGCAATATGAACGTGCCCTTTGTAATTTTGTGCATGGGAAGATGAACTCAAGGGTACTAATGTTTGTAAATCATCATTCCAACTCGTCAAGACATCACCATACCATTTACATCAAATGCACCAACAGCCATCTACAGGTGGAAGACAAACTGTGTCCAAATCAACTAGCTAAGTGTCTGGAAACGAAACAAGACTACTGCATTGGTGATTGACTGTCCAACGTCACAGTTACCAACTGAACCAAGTGAGCATGAGATCAAGGTGCGTAAAGCATTTGAAAAAGGATATTTTCTTTAGTTATTACATTGACAGGTACGCAGAGGCTAGAGACAAAGCATTTCATATAATATGGCTATAATGCGTGATGTGAGTAGAATACTTACTTGCAAAACTAATCTCAGAAACATAGTGGAGCTAGGTTCTTGCAGAGGTGCAACTCCCAGGACCCTTGTGAAAAAAAGAGCCCGCCATGGAAGACTACCTGGTTATCCCTCGCCAGCACCATTGCTAATTCTCGGTATGCACTAGCTGGGAATTCCCTTGGGAATGACATTACCATCTGCTACATCTACATCTGCTATTTCCCAAAACAGCATAGGAGTATCCCATATCTCATATTCTGAACAAAGAAGTATACATATGATCTGTGGTTGAAAGGGTCTTTAGTTTGATGAAAGGGTCTTTAGTTTGATGAAAGGGTCTTTAGTTTGATGAAAGGGTCTTTAGTTTGATGAGTGACTATTGGACCATGATCGGATTTGCTGTATGTTCTTGTGGTAAGCAACCTTCTTACGGTAACATTCATCTTCACCAAAAAGTACCAGTGTATCTCCATCAAGTGATAGATGTCAAAGAGACGAACTTACCCTCCAAAGTCGAACAGCAGCCCACAAGGTGGACTTTCTGTCAGTAGTCCATACTACAATGATTGCGATTTTGAATGCTTTTCATGAAACATCCACAAAATAAATAATGGCAAGAAGTTCACGGGGTTCAGGACAGAAACCATGGACAGCTGCTGCTCAAACAGCATATGCAACGATTGGTTGATAATAGGTGTGGAGCGTCTGTTCTGCCTGCTTGCGCAATTTTGTAATCCTGGCAACGGTTCCATAAACCAGAGAAGTGCAAGTGACTGCGAGATCAAGTGTAGCTAGATTGAAGAGCAAAGGAGACAAATTAATAACATATTGCAGGGAATGATCATGAGGTCATTATGCGAGTTGATACAGTACCAGACAAATTATTGGCAAGGGCAGTATCCAATCAATCCTGTCTAAAAGAAATCAAATGATCAAGCACCCAAACTTCCTGATTATACAAGCCACGTGCAAGTCCAGTCAACCTAAAGTCACACACAACCTGATTTGCAATTCACAGAGGTTTATGGCACATTGGACAAGCACATGCTTTGGATACGCGAGGTGTCTTCTTCGCTTGCGTCAATAGCCACTGGTCTACACACTGAACATGAAACCTATGAGAACAAGGAAGTACTCTCATAACATCACCAGTGACATAATCATCACAGCAAATAGCACATGTACTTGCTGAGCTACCTCCTGCTGAATGCAGTAAATCTACAAGATCTTGCTTATCTGTACATCCCCTGACGCCTTCTGATGAAGCATACTTCTCTACAAGTTCCTGTAGCGCAGTCAAATCCATTCAAGAGCAACTGATTTTTTAATTTTTGTAGCCCTGCATTTGCAAGTACCAGTTCCAGTACCTTCAGTTGTGATATTGTTAGATCAGTGTACTGTTCCTTCGTGCGAAACGTCTGCAGTGGTAATTGGCGAAGCTGACTTGTGACAAGCTCGCATCTTTCCCGTTCATCTTGGTGATTGAGATCTTGGGGCCTCCAGTCCTTCACCTGGAAAACTTGAAGCCATTAACTCAGGTAAACACCTGTCATCTCAGCTGTTACAGTCTCCATCAACATCAAGTTGAAGCTTTGCGCTAATTGCTAGCCTATTTTCCCCCGAAACTCAAACAGTACTTGAAAAATACCAAGTTCTGCAGCTGCGGGCGGAAGCCTATCCTATCTCTAAGTTGTATGGCATATCAACGGATAATAATGAAAACCACTTGATCAATATAGTATTTCTTACCAGGAAGAATGCAACAGTGGCAATGCCAGCCAAGATGACGGGGCCTAATGAGACCGTCCAGGCGACCAAAGTGGTTCGCTCTCTACTCCTATCTGATGCAGCAGTTCTGGTACTCTCAGCTTTCTCGTCCTGCACGGAATGTAAGCTTTTAGTGAGTGTCGAGCGCCCTGATATGGAACCTGCTTCTTAGGACAGCACTCGAAATGCACGCACCATCGACCCGTACAGCAAGTAAGGCAGGAGTTGCGAGAGCAAGCTTAGAAATAATAAGACAAAATGCACCCAGACTGGCACACTTGGAGTACTACCAAAGAAGAAAAATATCATGTCTCAGAAGTAGTAAGAGGAAGCCATCGTGATACGCACGGAAAGCTGTATTCAACGACAAGCCCCGGATTATCAAATCTCCGCCTTTTTGTGTCAACGTATTGTACCCCTACACTTCCTCATGAAAACATCTGGGATCAATTCCTTGCGCAGAACATCGGATAATACTGCTAAAGGTGAGTAAGTCAAGTTAGTGCACATGAATGATTACCGTGGGCACGGTACGGTCAAATCTTGACCTCCATCAAACGAGCTTGTGAATTACAAAAATAATGATTACCTAACTCTCGACTACATACAATTCGAGGCTAGTATGAGCGACATCAGAGTGTTATCGAGCATGCATGTAACGTGCCGATAGTTGAGTACAAGAGCGACTCTGCGGCTACGAGTCGAGATCTTCATATGCATGCTGACTGTTCAAATGTAATGATTGTACATACTCAAGTAGCTGAGCAAATTACGCTGAACGGCAGAAAAAATCACGTTAGTACCTGGAATGTTGTCTGTTCGTCGTTGTCAACCTGATATTTATGCCATTTTTCCGAAATAGGTGTGAACACACAACAGGCCGCACATTTCGCCTCATCGGCGAGAGGAAGAGAAAGCTGTGTGTACTTAATCTAGGTAGTTACGGAGTCCAAGCACAGCATTTATTTACGAAAATAGATAGGGAGAGATACTATAGCTATTACAGTCCCTTCTGCTCGGATCCTGTGCTCTTGCGCACTGACTGGTGGGAGCAATGGCACACACTGCGGCGTGATAGTATCTCTCTGTGGTCGACAAAAAGTCTACACAAATCGGAAGTCTGTGACCTGCGTCGGAAATAAGAATGAAACAACCGGAAGACTGCGCAGTGCGTCCGGGAAAAATAACCTTCATTCCGTACGAAAACCGGTTACAACATCGTATAATCTGACAGACTAGAGTACGAGTGTTACAGCGTATCCATGCCAAATTTTCACTCAATGCATTACGAAGGATGCACTCGAGGGCACGAAATCAACAGCACTATCTGAACCTTCACTCACCATCTCTAGCCCAGCTCTGCACAGAAGTGCAACTATCCATAATGAGAAATTCGTTCAGCGATGCTCGTTCTATCTAGAGCAGTGAATAACCCATTGCAGTTACACTCGCGCTGAGAGATTCGTGAACTCCCTGCCATCCCCGCTGCCCGTAAAAACCCTCTAAGCAAGCAGGCTGATCCCTCTTCCAAAGACGATGATGGGGGTCAGCCCTGTTGCTAATAAACCAACTCAAATTCAGGAATACTATCTCTGCTGCTATCACAACATAGCAACACATGTGGTACAACCATTCTTGGCACTCCTATTTATTATGTTGGGGCCCTCATTAGAAAAGAAGTTCACTGTCACTCTCTACATCCCATTAATCTGCTCAGTAGTTAAATAGTCTTATGCTTCATAATTCAGCTAAGGGATGACCTTAAGTGTATGAGGGTGCTGTACACAAGCTCAACTTGGACAGTAGGAATTAAAACTTTCTGTTTCTGTCCTCTCAATTATCAAAATCAGATTGTATCTGAGTCAGCATGTACATGTAATCTATACGTGTGAACTCGCCTTCAGCACCCTTGTTTGAGTTGTCAAATCTCTGACATCTTCTCGTGTTCCATCAACTGTGATTATGGATAACTGTTCACTTACATGATGGCTACACTGCAAAGTTGAAACTGAAAATTCTTCTGTAGCTGTTTGTTGCTCATTGGAAGGAGATTCTTGGGGTTCTTTGCTGGAATCTCAGATGTAGTAAATCATGATGTTGGAATAAGTGAAGGAATTACTCCCAAAAGCCATGTGCTGGTACCTGGCAGGCATGCAGACTAGGCAGAGCAATGTGTTTGGCCACTGCAGTGCATTAGTGTTTCGCGCTGCATTAATAGACTTAAAGCTGCGTTATGAGAGTCCTTTTGAAGTTCTCCTAATGCAAGTCTTGAGATATTGAGAGAGTTTGTCTGGAGTCATGAAGGGGTTAGATCCCATAGTCAAGTATCTTGAAACATATGCTACAAAAGAAGGCTTCTACTGTACTTTGGTGTGAGCTGGTCCACTGAAAGTAAGTATGCCCTGTGTTGAATGTCTTCTGCAGTCTTGTGTTGGTATCTTACAATTATCAAAACATAGTCTTCTGTGCAGGTGATAGTGGTACTTCATTCTAAGTGAAATGGTGCTGATATCTTGCATAATCCTATATATGACCACATGAAAAGGTACAAGTTGCATCAGATAAAAGAGGAGCTGTTAATCTAGGTTTGTACGGTGCGATTATGCCTTGAATTCGTCTATCAAAGTGAAGATGTTAAATCACACGAGGTTGAAAACGTCACACGCGGATTCCCAATCTTCTCTGTGGCATTCCCACAAAAGAGAGCCAGGTCTGGCTTATCCCATGCCCACAGTAACTGTTCATTTATGTACTTGGATCTACTCCCGCAAACTTGGCACTTCTAAAGTTTCACTGATCGTAGCTTTGAGGAGCTCTACTTGCGAAAGCATGAGTGTACATTAGCATGCACTAGCTCACAAAATCGACCCAGCGGCCAAGGACGTGCAGGGGCACTGCACCCTTCAAGTGAATGCTTTCTTTGAGAACATTTTTGTGTAAATAGCTTTACTGCCTGTTAAGCCAAAACATCTTGTCTGTAATTGATATAAACCTGGAAAAGGGGAGCCAATATTATCCCATGGAGCTGCTCGAGAGGGAAGTGACGAAGTCGTGAAAGATCCAGGGAACAGAATATTTATGTGAGGTTACCAGGAGAGACGGAGAGGGATCACAGTTACTCATGGCTCTGATCATTGGAAGTTTGGAAGATGACATCCAGCTACCTTTCATCAATATCCACTGAGGTTGATGTGACTGTGCTTATAAACCCTAGCTAGATGACACACACACACACACACACACACACACACACACACACACACACACACATATATACGTGTTACAGTCTGTGCTGTCTCAATTGGAAGGGAGCCTTAAGAAATCTGTATTGTGTAAAACTGGAGAGTTGCTCAGCACGTCTGGTTCTGATTTTGTGGTTAAGGTGAATCTCATGGGCTCATCACGAGAGGTTTGTTGACTCTACTATGTCTGCAGGATGAAATGTAACACTGAAATTTAATAGTTGCCATCAGGGTATAAGAAAGTTGTGGATACAAACATTCAGGTTGCATATGTTGATTGATGTTTTCGCCATGGAGCTCAATTCAAAAGTTTCAGCTTATCGCATGTATGCCTATCCAACATCATCTTGGAACATAAATGAAACGTGCATCAACACACATCTTGAACCAAAACCTGTCTGCCAAGAGTTCAAGGTACGGATGAAAGTTGTGTTGGATGTCTTGCAAGTGACAGAGTAATAGGGCGCACACATAGCCTTTGTAGAAGACCAGCCAGAAAGGCATCACAAGCAGAATTGATATCACATATTACTCTTACAACACCGAGTTCCCTGTCAACAAATCTAGTCTCATACACTGGTTTGAACACAGGGAGGGAAAACTTTCGAGGCACTGCTATCCACATGTACAGTAATGCATCACATAGAGGAAAATAGTTCTACAAAAGGTACTCGATCCATTCCTCTAAGTGCTCCTCGTCGCCGTACCAAGGACGATCCTGCATCAGTTGCTCATCGTTAAATTACAAGTCCAACTAAAAGCCATCTGCAAAAGTAAATGGATCTCGTCTGAGTGAGAAAATAGCTAGCAACACCGAAGCCCAATGGCTTTGCATTAAGAAAGCAACTTAAGACCTTGTGCAGGACATCATGAGTTAAATTTTGCTGCTCTTTGTAACGCCAAGACAAACTGTGATATCACAGAAGAATTAATCTATGTTGTGTTAATGGGTGTGTGCTACTAGGTATTGATTATCTATGTATGCAATTTTCAGCAATTGATAGCAGGGGAGTCAAAAGATGAGGTGATTGCAGGTTTCTTGCTTGAAGCCAGCGCACATTGGCCTATAAAAGTGGCACGAGAGTGGCCCAGTGTAAGTGCTTTGATGGTGGATATACTGTGATGTGTGTTGTGACAAACGTTTTATGCGTGTATCTCTTGAGGCTGCATGTTGAGCATTGAAAGGGGTTGATTGTGAAGTTGTGATGGCACAATAAGTATATCAGCAGCTGTATAATGAGAGGTTGTTGATATACTGTTACCAACTGATGTATTGACTTGAAGATATGTACATTGGTTAACCAGTGAATGAGTGTGTGAACTGTTTGGCACTGCGTTTTCAAAAGATGAAGCTAGATTTATGTTCAAAAAGTCTGTTCTCTATATTTGTAGGATCGTATATACAGTAAGATAATTTACTGAAGTGCACACTGTTCAATGCCTTCTGTTTTCAGAAAATCTGCACACCTGTATGTCAGAGCATTTGGTTAAGCTCCATTAGAAGGTCTGTGTCAACCTAAGGAGCAACAGGCGTTATTTCTTGGTTATTACTCCGAGAATACTCATATAATTCTCATAGTTGACTCTCACAGGTCGGTCTTCTTTGTATCATTGTTGATGTAACATAGGTAGGCGGAGAAGTCATGAGATGGACTACGAACTCAACCTTTCACATGAGATACATTGCACGATTATCTCGTGCAGGAGCTCACTTGGAATGAGCTGAGTAACGGAGCACCACCATTGAATTGGGAAACGTGAGAAAACTGGGCAAGAAAAAGCTTGCTGGTGCGAGGACGCAGACTTCACACCTTTGAGGATCCGAGGGGAGAGTGGTAAACTCCATCAATTGTTAGATTTACAGCGTCTGGCAGGTGAGCGGTATCTACAGGCACAATACCGTCTCCCCAAACACCCGCGTTGCCGCATACCTGCATGTACCCGGGAGTGAGGATCTACGCAACACTGCAAGTTTTCACGTAAGAATAAGAGACACGCGTGATAAACAATTGCCTAGGTTGAAATGTTATGTTCTATCTTGAATTGGCTTGTTGGAGGCGTCAATTGGAGAATGAAATTGAATGCCAAAGGCCTGTTTCAGATATCGCACGTTTTCAGCACGAGGGGTTGCGACAGGCTTAACACACGATAAATCGGCCTTGCACGTATCAACAGCATTCGTCGCTTGCATCACCTAGTACATTGGTGTCATTATCCCACTCGGACACTCCACAATCGATATCCTGCTGCAACATCTGAAGTCTAGTGGCCGTCATGGTACGGGCACGCGCGACCGCATGTATTGGTGCAAAGCCAACGCAGCGGTCTACAGCCGGGGGTGCTTTTTCACTCGAAGTGTTCTAATTGTTGTTTGTGCAATTATTGCCTCGTTTTGTTGCGTCCTGTGTACAACTGCGTTGGCTTTGGGCACGTTATGCTGCCGTCCTGGCGAGGTCTTCAGTCTTGCGTACTTTCTTCTCTGCACGTAGCCTAGTAAACCACGGAAATTTGTATATAATACTCCCTGTAATGACTGGGGACCTTTGAAACGGGTTCTAGTTGTCTCGTTCACCTTTAACCCGCATTGGCTCTGTTGCACTGCACCACGACCTCAGCATTGAAGCACAGACAGCTGGTGTCCATGTTGTTGGTATCCTCAGCTAGTTTTGCAGTTTTCCCCCGAACTATGTCCTTCTGACGCGATGAGAAAGCAAGACGCCCCACTTCTAGCGAAACCTTCTCAAGGCCCAGTCAGCTTGCGCTAGAATAACCAGATTGCTTATTTCCAAGGTTCGCAGGAAAAAGTGCTCTTTCCAATTACATGAAGCAACAACGCGCTTCACGGATGGAATTACTACCACAGAACCGATTTTGCCCATCCCTCACAATCCAAGCTGTCACAATGAATTCAAATTTAAGGCCCAATGCCGACTCCGGACCGTGAGTATTATTCTACTGAGAAAATGGGCATCTTGAATTTCGACGCTTTTGGTATCCGTCGAAAACACAATATCTTGCTCACACACATGAAGCTCTAGTTTGAACAGGGATCCCTCCCTGCTTTCAAGGCACGGCTCAAGGTGCGATGTGATAAAGAAGCTTGATAAGTATTGTATAGGAACTATACGCTTTGTACGTCATTATACCTCTCTGTGGATCCGTAACATGGCTCCAGTATCGACAAGCCATAGCAAAAGCAGCAGCGTGCTGTTCGCCTGACACCTTAGCATAACTCATGACACAATGCGAAAATAGAATACGTAGAATCTCTCTGGATTGTTTTGATAAGCATTGATGCCCTTGAAATCATAATACTCTTCTGTAAGGACTCACTAAGATTGGCTAGCAAGGAAAAATCAAAATAGCACCTAGTATAGTACATGGATCCTCGCGGCATCAAGCGGCAACAAAGTGACTATATAATAACGTGGCTTTAAGAGTACGACATAACTCCCGCTGATCCTGGTTTGGTTCCCGCGGGTTTGTTCCACCAACCCCTCTGTATAGATCCTCACTCCCCGACAACTTTATACTGCTGAATCAATCATGAGTGGTAAGGGCTACAAATCAGGATGTGGTGGATTTCGTTGCTTTTATGGTGAAGCACCTGCTTATAACCGGCTCCAACAAACTTTTGTTGAAACGTGCCCTCGTCACCCCACTTCGCGCCCTCGACAAATTTCCCCGCTACTGTCGCATACTGCACATTTGGATGATGGCAGCCCGGAAACTTTTCTTCGCAGTAGGTTAAGATTCCTCGCGTTTGATCTACCGTACCAGGTACGTCTTTTGGCGGTGCCAGGTGTGGAGAGCCGAGTGATACGAAGCGGTCGATGCCCTCTGTACCAAAATCGTGCATAAAAACTCTTCCGAGCCACCCACCTGCACGGCTAGCAACAGGTAGCTACAAGAGACCAAAATCTGAGCTGTGCCAGAGTATCCGCATTGTTGAGAAAGTTCGGTGGCAACGTTTTTGGCGGGAAAAATGAAGCTCGTCATGATTGCAATTCCATTTTTTCCACTTGGATGGCGCACCAGCAGAATGAGAAAGCAAGCTCAAATTTGCATCTGGGTTTCGTTCCTTGATTGTGGCGACTGCACCTTCAATTTTATTCAAATACCAGTTTACGGTCGGCCTGAAAGCTGGAAGCAAGGTGTTACAAGTATCGAGATATCAACACTAACAGAACAGTAGGCTATGTACAGACACAATTTCAATTGACGATGATCAAACAATATCGTATCTTTGTTTCAAGCACTTGTATTGATTCTCAGCTTACCTGGGTGGCAAACACCCTTGCCAGTACCTCACGTCAGTGAGGCCAGCTATATTTCGAAACCAATCAATTCTAGACACTTCGGTAATTTCTACGTCACAACCATAACGGCTCTTTAGCAGCTCAGCGAGATGTAAGTAATCTCCACTGCTGTTGCCCAGACCGGGTAGTATCACCACCGGCTTCTTCTGTCCCCTACAAAAGACTTTGCTTCAAATACGTGGAGCCCTGTTATCAACTATTGATTGAATATCATATCCCAACGCCTTACAGTGACATCATGTTACGGGGAGTACTGGCGTATATATGTAGTAAACTCACCTGGCACCTATTCGGGTTCGCGCCTGTACTTCCGCTTGTCGAGCTCGAGAGGTTGCGAGATGTTGAGCTATTTTTGATTGCATTTTGAGCTCAACCGTTAGTGCTTTGGCCATCCCTCTCTTGCGATTTCAATCTAACGCCGCGAGTGAGCGCTTGCAGCGTAATAATCGTGTTTTTTCTACACACAGCTCAACTGAAGCTCAATCTACTGCTGCAACACAAGGCAGTATATTAAGGATTATCATCACTTGGTTTCTTGTGGAATGCCTGGGACCAGGTACCTGTAGTGTGTATTCTATTGTGGCGTGGAGTGACTTGAAAGTATACTTCTGTTCACAACGGGTGCAGAACAGTAGACAGCCAATTCCATCGCGTCACGAAATGTTGACTTCGAGATTAGTTGTTATTGCGGTCGCGTTCGAACGAATTTTTCTGAACGAAATTATCTGAGAACGTGTCACAGCTTTGTAAGGCACAGTGATATACAGACAGTGATTTCGAAGAAAAATCATCTAGTAATGGCGACAGTTCGCGTTATTGAACTCATAGATAACTTACTCCTCAGACTAGACGCTTTTGAAAATGATGCACAAGCTTTGCATTCAAACACGGCACCTCGAGAAGTGGTAACGGCGCCGAATCAAAAAGAAGAGAAAGTAAAGAAACAGAAGAAGGGTCAAAAAGCTAAAGCAGAAGCAATTGAAGCAACTGTAGATCCGTTCTTGGCTGCTGATTTGCGAGTGTGCTGCCTTTCGCCAGGATTCGGCAGTAAACTGAGTAGTAGTTCCTCGTAATTGAGATTGAACCAAGCTCAAGAATAGGTACCAAAGCAGAAAACGTTTGGTATGTAGATCGGTCAGGTCATTGCTGTGGAGCCTGTAAAGGACTCTGAGAAACTATGGCTATGCCAAGTAGATGTTGGAGAGGAAAAGCCGAGGCAAGTTGTTGCAGGCTTGCAGCAGTATATTCCCCGCGAAACCATGCAGAACTTGTTTGTGACCACCGTATGCAACTTGAAACCTGCAAAGCTTGCTGGTCACGTCTCGGAGGCCATGATTCTAGCAGCAAGCTGCGATGGCGAGACTCGAATTGTTAAACCAGTTCAACCACCAGAAGGTAGTCATCCTGGACAAAAGGTAATCTCTGCTTCTTACTTATTTGAGATGAATGTATCTACGTTTCGGCTCATGATCATTGTACCTATGCAGGTTTACTCAGGGGAAGTTGATGCTTCTGCCCACGGTGTACCGGCGAAAATATTAAAGTCGAAGATTTGGTCAAACGTTTTAGAGCGTTTAAAGGTCATAGGTAATGAACCGAAATACGACGGGAAGAGATTGTGCACCGTTTCAGGTGCATGTTTCATCGACGGATCTATCCCAGACAATTCTCCAATTTCATAGCGGAGTGAGCAGAACGGTCGAACTATAAGTTTAATTTCTTGCGCACATCAACGTTAGGATCACCATGAATTGTATGCTCGCCCCACCTCGAGAAACAATGAGTGTACTACATCATTGTAATACAGCGACTTTACATTGTAATCACACATGTCCTAGAATACATTTCGACAAACTTTTTCGCTAACAATCTCAACAACATTTCGTGGCATGAAGCAGCCGCACACTTTAAATAGTAAACATTAGAAGGGAAGCAGCCATGATTGCCATGCCGACCACGAGTGCCTTAGATGTAACTCGATTACTTGGATCATAACTGAGGGCTGTGGGGACCAGCTCCATAATACTGATGTAAATCTGCATGAAATATACTTTGTGAGGAGTTCATGCTGCAACATCATTGTACATGACACAGCATCAACATGTTGCTATTATGTCATTGAGAGGACTTACCATCATTCCAGAAACGAGGCAAAACAATAGCCCATAGGCAACATCACTCATGCGGTTTCCATGCAGGACGAGGTATCCCAACAAGCCTCCGATGGGTTCAGAGAGGCCAGATAGGAATGCCCACATGAAGCCTTTCCAACGAGAACCAGTGGCATAGTAAACTGGCATTGCCACGCAGATACCCTCAGGAATATTGTGTAGTGCGATGGCCACTGCAATTGCGAGTCCATTCAGAGGATCAGCCAACGCAGCAACGAAGGTTGCTAAACCTTCAGGGAAATTGTGGATTGCAATCGCCAAAGCTGTCAACAGCCCCATCTTCTTCAGGCCAAAGCGGTGATTGTCATTAGAGACGTAGGTGTCAATAGCTTTAGCTGCCTCTGCAGGAATATCATCCTTGTGAACGAGCTGCACTTCCTGTACGCCACACCATCAGTTCTGAATCCTGTTTTATCCAGCGTCGCAAACCGTTTACCACACTTGGATATTCCCTTTGGGAAATGGGATGAAAAGCTCACTTTCTGATCGCGCTTATTGCTCCTGGACTCGGTGACCTCAGCATTTGCGCCGGATTCCAGATCTTTCCCTTTGATATTGCCCGATGCATCAGTCGAACTTGCTTGGCTGATAGACGAATCAAAATGTTCGTTCATTCCGGCGTAGTCTGAGATAAGGTGGACAACCCAATCAAGAATTGCTGTGACTAGCATTCCAGAAAATAAGAGAAGGGTACCATAACGATAAGCCCCGTCATCTCCCCAACCTCCATCTTTGAGAGCTTCAACCCCTTTCTGCATGAATATCTCCACGAAGGAGACATACCTGCACCGGGGGCGGTGGGTGAGGGATCATTCCAAACTAATGATTACTTGCTACGGGGAGCCTGAGGAATGACCGTACAGCATGACACCAGCTGAGATTCCTAGTCCACCGGCCAAAGTCAGGGGTGAGGCTAGCTTGGCATAAAAGGCTGCGCATGCGCCAAGTGTTGTACTCAAGCCAGCGCCAATGACGAGGGCGAAGGCTACGCCAACATTTCCTTCAGCAGTCTGTAAAAACGATTCATTCGGTTTACGCCGTGCGATTTGCTGTGTGTGATTCCACGTTTCAACCACCATCCACCTTGATGAGCCAACCGCTGATAGACAAGTACCAGCGACGTACCATTTTCTCTGTAATGGAAGTATTTTAAGTTAAGAGCAAAATTCCAAAATTGCTACAAAATTGGTGGTGTGCTGTGTGTGGATGCACAAGGTCAAGCGACCGGGCAGCGTGAAACAGTTGAGCAGAGCCAACTGAAAAAAACGCCGCTGGAACGTTCCAGAGATTCTTTGCTATAGCCTGGTAATTGAATTTAAATGTAGGGACATACGACTCGTTCCCGAATGGATTACAATGTTCACTGTTTTCGCATGCCACATAGTGCCACGCGTCCATGCATATGATAGGGTAGAATTCTCGCTCGCCCAGGATCGCGTACTACTACCTTGATGCATCTGTATCGGGTATCTGTTTAATATATTTACTCCCAGACTACACTCTACGACTCTGTCAGGGTTTCAAGCTGATTTCGTGAGGGTGACTAGTCAGTAGCGGGAGCGTGTCTTGGTGATACAGTTTGCATCGCAAGACGGAATATTTACTTATGCTGAAAAGCGCTCCACAACGATTCTTCCGAGCCCACAATTCGAACGTAAATCAGCGGGTTCAAACTAACGTTGCCATGATGCGCTGGTTTCTACAAATATCTCTCTGACACTGTTATTTCGTCAGTTCTGCAGGTAATAATTTCATTCATGTTCACTTTTGAGCCTACCATCGTGCTCGTAAATACCATCGTAAATACCATCGTGCTGAGGATGAGCTTTCGAGATATACTGGGGATTCCTGTGCGTGGGTGCCCACACCTCATCCCCGTTGCACTTGTACCGCTCGTCTCTCACGTACCGATACGGATTAGACATTGACCTACCACTAGTGGGTGCGTGCACATTCACATAACGGCATGACTTTCCCGTTTGCGCGAGACTGTCGTGCACCTTACTCGCCTTGGGGAAATCAACGTGTCAGCGATTCATAGTACCAACCCTCGTATCTTCAGCACTCGCAACTAGCACAAGCAACACTACTGCATTACTCAAACTGACGAGCCGGCAGCAAAATTTTTCAGAGTCGTCTAAACTGGCAGCAAATCGCAGTCAGATCTTGAACAAAGATCTTGGAGGCCACTTGTATGACTACTGCCCTGCACAAGCTTGCTTTGTCCCAGATTTGGAGTCAACAGGTCGCAATTTGCTGAAGGATTCTGACCTAATTACCAACTGCTAGGATCTACAGTTTTTGTCAGAGATATATAGAAAGCGTGCATAGTTTTATTCCCGTGTGCGACTTGAATTTTGTCGCGTGC
>JAULKQ010052824.1:0-24634 GCA_032356285.1 Smithsoniella earleae | reverse complement strand
TCCTAAGTAGTTCCACCTATATACATATATATATATATATATATATGTATATATAACTCAGACACATATTTCTCCCTAGCAATTCTCACTCACAAGATAAGATATTTGAAGATATGGAAATGAGTGTCACTTTAAGACATGCAAGAGCGATGACTGACATACTTCTGTTGGAGTGGTTTGAAATGAAGTTTCCAAGGCACCATGCGAGAGCTAGACACCTGACCTTCAATAACACCTTAAAACTTCAAAACTTGTTATCCAAGCTAACAGGCTGTTGCAAGCAACTGCTAAAACAGTATAACATGAAGGAGTTTTGTACATTTACCCTCACACATCCAAATCGGAGGCAAGGTGAAGCACCTGATAGATGGTGATACCACCAAACCGCATAGGTTCATTGACAAAAATTTCCTTCTGTTTCTCAACCTTTCCAGACAGATTGCGCTCAGTGAATACACTTCTGTACTGTGATATACTTCCATCACTGCGATAGTCAATGTCGAAGCTGTCCAGGGTTATGACCTGCAAAGAGGGACTTGTGAGCCCCTGACCCATGCACAACAATATTTTCTTGAGCTGTCACACTCAAATACATAAGCTGGCTGCTCTGGATAATTGCTACAGACCCAGAAATCTAGGCTAACACTCGTATAGCCAGTACCAAAGTATCATTGGTGACAACATGCATGCTCTCGGAGCAAGATCTGATGGATACTAATGTGCAGAGAAACATGCTTGTGTGAGCTTGCTCTCTCCCAAAATCTAGACACGTGGCCCACATAAATTATGTGTACTCTCATCTGCTTCATGCCTTGGGAACAACCATGCTCAGACAAGTACGTCAAAAGGATCTGCAACTCATTCACATGAATGAAGTGGATGGGAAGCACACACCTTTCTTGCACCTTCTGGGAGTCCCCACCCTGGAATAGTTGTGAAACCTCCACGTAATTGACTCCCAACGAGGAGATCATCGCCAACTGACAGCATAGCTTTCCCCTCGTAGCTTCCTAAGGCACCGTATGCAGCACCAACGAGAATGAGGACAAGGGAGACATGCACTGCAATCGGAGCAAACCTTCCAGAGATCCCCTTGAAGCCATACAGTGCGCCATCTTTCATGAATATCTGGTACCCTTTGCTTTGCAGCTGAAGCCCTAAGTCTTTAAGCTTCGCATTTGGGAGGGTCTCCCCTACATATGTCAATACTAGCATGAATGTTGAATGAAGGCTTGGAAAATGCCTGTTGCAGTATTGAGCTCTATGTAGCGAACTGCAAGAAGCTGTTAAGGTCTACCACAGTAAGCACTGGATAGTGCATAACTGCCAGCCCCTTCCAACCTCAAAGCACTGCCATCCCTTATTGAGAAGCGAACAAACCACTCATACAGATTAGTATCTACCCTTGGTGTTTTACGAGCTAAATTATACTCGTTCTTTATTACATGAAGTATCCTGATTGAACAATGTAAGCTAATCGTGGGACATGAAAATGCCTGGCTAGACTTGAACAGAGTGTTAGAGAAAGGTTTGGCTCAGACAAGGCCTTGTTAATTGATTCTGAAAACAGTATCACAAGGTTCAGCTCTCAGTTACCAGACTAACTGCTAATTTTGTTTCCAGAAAAATCAGATAAGTGTAACCACAGAGTGTATCTTGTAGAGGAGTACTGTGAGCTTACAACCCAGCTGTGAAAGAAAGAAACCTCTCGTCGTAAAATTCACCACTTCACAGCAAACATATACTATTATCCTGAGACATTAATTCTACATTGAAGAATCTATGAGTCACCTGATGCGCTTTTTGCTTTACAAGATGAGCCACACCACTCACACACACGCACACAATGCGATCTGCTCAGGCTCTAATTGAGATTGTAGATGTATATTACAGCATGACAGCACATTATTCTCTTATTCGGGTTGCACATACCACCAATATTGCTAAAAAATCGTGATATCAGAGAGTAAGATACAAAACTTGAATCACGGGCCTGTGCAGAAAGCTTAGAGACAAGTATGCTACACACCATTTCCCTTGGAAAACACCTGTTGAGGAGTTTTTGGGAAGGACCATCTTCTCGCCATCTTAAGCAATGGCCATTGCTGAGTTCTTGAGCAGGCTATCAATGATGCTGTGAGAAGTACACCAAGGCCAAGAAAGTAATAGGACGAGTATATGTGGTCAAGTTGTAGAGCAAAAAGCAGCTTGTAGTCTAAGAAACCCAAGACCTTCGAAGGACCATCTGGATAGTTTTTAACGTACCAATCATACGTCTGCATTTACGGTATCTCTTTGGTTAATAACGAATGTTATTGTGTTCCAGGGAATGGTACGGCTACAAGGGATAGCCGACGCGAAATCAGCCACGTGGCAACACACCAGCAGCAATGCGCACCTGCTCTTGGTCTATCACGGTTCCTACTGCAGATAAGCCAGCAATGATAGCTAACTCGGCAATAGCTAGCTGTAAATTCGATAGTCGTTTTTCTATTTGCCTGACTGTACGCCTGAAGAATCTGAACGGATCGCTGTTGCTCTCTGTTTTCAAAGAAAGAGTCGAGTTCTCGTCTTTACTATTAGAACCATTCACTGGAGAGGAAACATCTGGTGCCGAAACTATAGTTGATTTTTTCTTTTGCGCTTTGCACTTCCGTTGCCGAGCATTCGCTGTCGAATTTGCACATCGCGCAGAAGCACGATATGCGCGAAACATTCCCACTCTACAAGCATCAAAGTGAGCCGAACAGCGCATTGCGGCTGTTTTATTCAAGTAAGAGCCTTCTCCTAGTGCAAGATGGTACACTGTTGAAACAGGGCTCGATTTGCAGTACGGTAAATTGGTACCACAAGCAGAGGCACCATTCGACTCAATACGGAAAACCCAAAGCAATTTGATCACTCTGCATATCTACCTGTACTCCGTTAGAGCTAATCGCACGACTATTAATTACCGCTAAACTCTAGCACTGATGTTGCCAGCAGAGGAGCCCTGAACCTATGCGTTACCCCTACGACACACATCATACACTGTACCACCTAAATCGTACAGGTAACTTCTCACCGATTACACAAGCATCATGTGAGCTCCCGATATTCTGAGCTCCCGAAACTTGATATTTACTCTTACTCATTGTCACGTGCATATATTAAGCAATTTTGGTAAGCTTTATTCCAATTAGGCCTAATTAGGATCGTTCCATCGACAGTAAAAAAAAACTAAGAGCGAGCAGTTATTGTACTGAGATATGCACAAGAGAAAGGCACCAAACTATAATACTACCCCCTACGTAATATTGCCAACGTTTGCAGTGCAGAAAGGATCTATTGGATTTCCCATCACATGTCACATGGTTCAATCACGTGAATCCAATTCGGCAGTCAATTCACGATAGCTTGGTTCACGACTCGGTTTCCAACTCGGCCAACTGATTTCTTCATTCCTAGCCGCCGTACGAAATTGTCACGACAACTTGGTATTGCGGTGTCTCGTGACACTATACCTCGGCACGATCAGGCATTAGTCGCCCCTGGAAAAAAGCTCCTGGGTATGGGATCGATAGTACTAGTTGCATGTTATTAGGAGCGGAATCGGGAAACAGAGCTATCTATCAGTCCTCTAGTGAAACAAAGCAATTCAATTCGAAGCAGCCGCTTACCTTAACCCCTGCCTTCACGCCCAGGGACAAATTTGAAATGAGTTACGCACAAGTTTCGCACAGCCAATTCGCTTTGCCAACTCTCCAAACAGCATTAGATATAAGATACACTCTATTTCCCTTTGCTCCTGAAGGACTGATATCTGTGAATGAAGATTACACAAACTGTGCTTTACAATAGCTGTACTTCTGCATAACCTGCCAAATCTCCGATGAGTTTCTCCGCAGGGGCATCTCATCTACCAAAGGGCTCGATGCTAAATGGGACATGTGCTCCTTGCTGGAGTCCATGCCCCAAATGGCGTTGTAAGATATTCCAACTGTGTCTCATGAATGATGCGATGATGAATGACACACTCATCTCCTTACAAATGAGCCTTGCAAATGCTGATTCTGTCACTATTTTACTGGCATTAGCACTTACTCGACAGGACAAACAAATCATCCTCATCCCCATCTCAGGACTCCAGCATTCTCTTCTGCTCACCACTTGTATGTGCTACAGAACCCAGCTTCTTGCTATCTGTGTTTCATTCTTGCTGGATGCGCCACCACATCAACATTGAGTGCGTCACTTTACAGTCATTGCCAGAATGTCTCCCCTTCTCCCATAGCACCTGATTCTGGAAACAGTTGTGGCGTGCAATTTATCCACCTGCGTAGCAGACATAGTGTACCTGTGGTGCCAGAACTACCTCCAGAACCAGTAGGAGAGCACACGGGAAGATGACATTCTCAATCACCCAGTTCCCTTATGATGGCAACCTGTCCATACTGCCAGCAGCTTCTGATCGTTGCATGCTCAATAGCTCTGCCACATGCACTCAGGCGTTCTTGCACAATCATTGATGTAGGTGTTCAACATAGTGTTCAACACGAGGTGCTGTACACAGGGGTCATTACACACATCTACAGAGCTATGGTTACTGACCAAAGTTGCCCCAGAATTAGTACACCAATACCCTAAGAAAGCCTTCACTCTTCACACCAAACTCTCCACCAGTGTTAGGACAAAGTAGTCTCTTTTCAGCTCAAATGTAAAGGGTTACAATGACGAACATTGACACACTTGGAGCCGTAGCACCCTTGTGATAGCGCGTCATTCTGTAACAAGAGGAAAATATTATTCTACTTGAGAGTTTGATAGTTATTGCTACATGAACAAGCTACACCTCAGCCTGCTGTACAAGTTAGTGCGCATGAACTTCTATACATTCACAGGCTTCTAAAACGATTCAGTACTGTGATTTATACAGATCTATGGGACTATGGAATATCCAGGTCAATGTGTATATTCTACCTCGTCCTTTTTTCCATTTATGGTGATGTGTGGGCATCTCTTGGAAGACAAGATGGTATGTGTATGTCCGATGATTGTGAAAATGTTTCACCTCCTTGACAGAAGCTGTTCTGAAATCTAGCACAGCTTTTTCTATTCAATTGGTGCAGTGATGTGTTTAGGATTTATAACTATGGTCTGTTGAGATGAGAATCCGTGCATCTATGAAGCTGAGAAAGTGGAGGAAGACCATCGCACAGTGGAAAATTGGACGCTGTTCAGTTCAGCCAAAAAGAGTTGAAAAAAGCACAGGAAAGAGTCTGAGGGCGAGCTGAATCTGTGCCACCAATGTGGCAGCTGAATTTCCTATCTGTGGGGTTGAATGTGTGGTCACTGACAAGGCCTCAGTGAACATGAAAGAAGATACCAACTGAGGCTGCTCATCTTGTATATATCCTGGGTCCGGGGCTAATTGACACACTCAGAGTTTCTAGCTCATCGCACGTCTCAACAATTACGTTTGAGGCAACATGGGTATCACGATTTTATGAGGCCATCAAGATGCACTCTCTTTTACACCCAAATATAAATACTTGCGATAATTGCCTCAAAACTGGTCTCACTTGCACTGTATGGTGTGAGTGTGATATAGCATACCTTGGAACGGGGGTGATATACGTCAAGCAAATGTTTTGTGGGTGTGTGAGTGTACAGGTCTATTGAACGTGACACCGTTTTCAACATGTACCAGCTGACTTGGACTATAGTCCATGGGGATTTTGTCTGATCTGGATCAACTCCAGATGCTCAGCGGATTCTGCGTTCACATATTCGAATCGCAACATCCTAGTACGCAATATGTTGCCAACAACAAACCCTCAAACACTTTGAATATCACGTTCACACATGCAGCAGGCTGTTACGGGGTATGCACCAAAAATGCCTGGACGCAGGATTTGCTTGTCCATCCACGCTCAACCACGCAGAGCCTCGGTCTTCAGCTTAAACTAGTGTGCTTAACAATACGTGAAAATTAGTATTCAAAACACCTCCAACCACTCACACAAGAAAGTTGTGTGACCGGGTGAAGCTTCATTCCGTCTAGTAGGGTGTGTCACTTCTGTTCTGTGCTCCAGTATCAAGTATATCAGCCATGTGTTTTTTGTTGAGCAATTAACTAGCAATATCACTCAAGACGCGCATCCAGAATATAATTGTTGAGGTTATTTAAGTGCTTGAAACAGGGTTTTGTACATGAAAGCTAAGGTAATTAAGTCATGATGAATCGCAGGCTCACTCAGGACTAGAAGTAGGTTCAAACCTTAGCTACGACTTCTGGGACCCAGTGCCTAAGACCTAGAATTACTAGTGATCAAGATACATTACTGACTGGCTGAACACTGCAGAAGCAACAAGTTAGGTAGACAATATTGTATGGCCAGAATTCCAGGGCAATGTGAACATCACCTCACTTGTGGGATGATTCATCAAGATAGTTTGTTAAGATGATCGTGGCTATGCTCTGGAGAGAGTGCATTTGGACTGTGTTCTGCACAGAAAGACGCAGGCTCGATGTCCCTGATTGCAGCAAATGCTAGTTCTGTATAGAGTAGCCTATCCATCGCTTTCTCTGTCTACAAGCCTAGGTATCAGTTGTTCATGAATTCTGAACATCAGTGTGACTCGGAGCTTTGCTTAGAGAAAAATCTAGCACCTGAAGTGCAGTTTGTGTAAGTTGATCTGGCCACCTTGATTACCAAAGGTTTGGCCCATGATGAAGCAACCAATACAAATCAAAGCTGCACAAGTAATTGAATCCATAATTGTTTGAGAATCAGCAGACCAATATGAAGCACCAGTACATGAGATAGATGTGCGAGAACTCAATGCAGCATCAAAGAGGCCACATTTGTTACTTTGCTGGTTATAATCATCCATCTGTAGGTGGTAACATAAGAGCTCGAAAGGTCTAGCAGGACGTCTCAAGATACAGCGATCAAGATACCTCTTCTGATTTCTTTCAAGACTTTGGCGAGGAAAGCTTCTTGTGCAGAGATGCAGGAGTAGCAGCTGTATATTCCTCTAGGGCAGCTAGATATTGGAGGTACGTTGTCACTAGGAGGATTCAAAAATCAAATGTCTCTACAGAGAAGATTAAGCGGGTTCCAAGGATGTGCAGGTGCTTGTTGTCACCTCTGCAAGCTGCAGCTGAGGCTGCAGATCTCGCTGCTCGTTGCGTATTCAAGGCAGCTGCAGGGAAGAGAATTCACTGTAACATGCAGTGGGCTCTAGCTCTGGAATAGAGGCTGTACACACCCTCCCGGCCTTGCATGGATTGCTCAGGCGTGGATGTCACAAGTGAGCAGTGAGAGGGTATAGGTCTCCACCTCCATGTTACACCAACATAAGCTGCGATGTCTCTCAATGTGCCTGCCAGGATATATTCTCTATGGGTGCACTTTGTGATTGAGCAGTCCTTGGTGTTTGATCCAGCACCACCTAGAATTCGAAGCATATAGGCACAAGCATATAAGCACAAAGTAGTATCGTACGCTGGAACACTTCATGCAGTTTGGTTTGTTTGAAAAGTAAGAAATTGTCACACCATCTTTCAGGCTATGCCTGTAGTATATTTTGTTGTAGATCAGAGAGAAATGAGGCGTGGATGTGACCAGTGAATTCCCAATGAGGCCACAAAGTTCAAGGGGAAGATGACTTGCAATTGAAATGATGTGAAACATGATACCATGTCCCAGTCTGTTTCATGCTGCATTTGATTGGATTGACCAGAGAAACGGATTCACAAGAGTGGGATTGATCAGATCTAATACTGTGGTAATCAGCTGCCAGATGTGCTCAGCTATTCGTATAATTATGGCATCAACAGCTCAAGTTGATCAGTGCTGGACGGACAACTCGCTACCTGTCAGATCCCATCCTTCCCTACAACCCATGCATTACAGCCAGTTGCAAAGCCTCTTACAGGTACCACTGAGTCAACATATTGAACGAATCCGCATGCTGTTAAGATTACTCGATTGACGTCGGCATTAAGGGTGAGATTTCTCACTTTACCCAAGTAGCTGGGGAATCGTAACCTCTCTCGGCCTGGTCGAGTCAGACGGAGGATATTTAGTTGTCTCAGCCGGACATGGTGTACCAATGGAACGGCTCGCGAGACGTGGCCACGTGTGATGACCTCTTGATGCGTCCACGGCCGTGTCGCGACATGTCGTACGCTCTGAACACGCTGCGACAGATTCTAACCTGCAGTTTAGGATCGCACGCATGACAACGAATCGAGATGGTTGGCACTTTGAACTGTCCAGATGAAACATTTAAGCAGAAGCACTGGCAGCATGTACAAGAGAACAGAAAACCAGTAAGCCATCGTGTAGAGTGGGGAGTGTAAGTCGGGTGCAATGGGGTTTCACGCTAACGAAACCTTTAGCATGGTCAACCACAGGGGGTTCGTCCCTGGATACCAAGGATTTCAGCCAGGTTTGAAAACGCTAGTCGTTGGTCAGAGGCAGAGCGCTGCAACAGCTCATATGGTGCGATTAAGTTTGTCTGTATGGTCTGGACAGTGTGGAATGTTCACATCTAAATTGGTACGAGAAAACGATATATATTTTACCACGAAACAGACTTGAGGAAACTAGCTATGCAGCGTCCTCTTCAGGGCATGGCTGCTTCTGCCCAAGGAAAGCAATGTACTGCGTGGGAGATGTACGACAGGCGCCCTGAAGTGCAATCAGACACCAAGAATTACTTGTTCGCAGAGGTTTGAAACTTATACCTGTTACAATTTAATTTCAAGGCTGTTTAGTTGACGGCGTGCAGTGTGATTCAGAACACAAAGTCGGAAGACACGCTGTTCATGCGTTTCCCAAAGAACAAAGAAGTGGATCATCGTGCGCTATAGTCACTAGGATCATCTTATCTGTCTGCATCATCAAGTTCATTTCTCCTCGGCGCTGTCAGCACCTTCTAAAACCATATCGCCAGGCAACCTTCTCACCTTGGGGGTACACATTCAAACTAGCATGTGTACAATTGGTGCAGTGCCTACGAATAGATTGGTGTAAAATGAGCCCATGAATGACACAGATAGTCGCTGCATCAGCAATAAGGCTCGATGCTTGTATGGTATTAAGGCTACGTAAATGTGTTGCAGCAAGGGCCTCATCGACAGGCTCACTCAGATTCTTTGACATTGCCCTTGCCGTAAAGAGTCTGATAGGACCTTGCATAGACAATGGGAATAGAATCACATCAGCAGAAACTTACTGAAGTAGACTGCTACAACTTGGTCAACTGGACCGTATAGCATACGGGTTCATGTTTGTTTGAACATATGCACCAGCTCCTGTACAATTAAGTTCTAATATATCAAACGGGAATCACTAAAACTCATGGAAAAACTACAATCCAACAGAGTGTGCGCCCGTAGTTTCTGATAACTATGGAAGCACAACCTCTTGCCACACACCAATAAAGAATTGTGGAGAAGGCAAGCAGTGTCAGTACACATCAGTAAGGTTGGTTGCTGTTTCAGTGTCTGCAACCTCTGCATTGAAGGGGCAAGGTATTCCATGTAACTCGGCTTGCAGTAACTTCAACTGGGTTGTCACAGAGCACACCGTGGCCATTCGTTATATTGAGTGTGCGCGATACTCTTGCCTTGTTCATGAGACTGCACAAAGACAAAGACCGACCTATTCAGAACCCTCTTCAGCCTGTGACTACTTCAATCCTTATGTCCAGCATTAGCTTGCAAGACACCTTTATTGAACCACATTGGGACTCTGCTTATGTAATCTGACAAGCATTGTGCTTCAAGTGCAATACAATTTGATTAAAATGTTTCTTTCTTATCACCTATCCATGTATAGCGAGTTGAACTTTCCCGGATATTGTCGCCAAAAGCACTCGATTTCACTAACGCAAGAGTGTAACCTTGCCTTGCGCGAGAGCAACCATGTCTTAATATTCAGAATGAAGATCTATCAGCCCTTTAGCTAGTCTCTTTCCAACTTATTTAGTGATTTGAAATTAGTTGGTGCTTTCAAGCGCGAGTCTGTTCTCCCCTGTCACTGTGGTTGTATTTTGCTTGGACAAAGCCAATTGGCTCGCATCAGCGACTTGGAAACTCGTCAGTCCAAGGCTTCGTCCAGGAAACTTTAATGCTCTGTTTTTGTTGTTGTTGGCATGGTCAAGTTATCTAGCTTCGAAGTGCTCTGCTTCTCAATGGCGACAATCTTCCCTGTTCCCTGGCCAGCTCTACGGGATAATCGCAACAATCTCGAAAGTGATTAATGACAGGAGATAGTGTACCCAAAAATACTAACTTGCACTTTAACCGCTCAATTTTTTCTCTGGCTGTGACAACCTAAACAATTCCACGGTAATCCCGACGGGATGGGATGGAAGCGGCAGTCAGTAATCTGTTGGGTAGGAGTGTACATCGCTTGCGTTGGTACGAAATTGGACGGTTAAGATGCGAATTTACATCCATGTACTTGAGCTGTCGTCAGTGCAGGGCTCCCTGTTTGGTGGACTACAACCAAAATACAGAGGCCCAGCTTCCCCCCCCTTGAGAGAAAAAAGTTTCAGCACCTTCCCATAACTTTCAATGTGACCATACTTTCTCCGGAAAACAATGGAGGATTTTTGCCGGGGATTGCAGCTAACCTGGAAGCTGATGCGTTGACTGAGTGGATTTCAGAAAGGAATCTTCAAGCGGAGCGTGACACTTTGCCGTTCATCACAGTAAGGTTCCGCAACTTATTGTTCCTCGTGCGCAAAAAGCTCATCAATCTGGTGTACAGAAGTAACTAAGCCGCACAAACAAATCTGTAGGACAGTAGCTTGGATCGTGAAGAGAGCTTGTTGGAACTTTACTCCTTGCAATCATAGGTTCCTTCAAATCCACTACATTTACTTAAATAGTTTTGTTCTGAAGCTCACGTTTGGCATAGCTATTCGGGAGCAGTAAGAAACTAGGCTTGAACAGATTACTCCTGCAGCTCAACTATCAAAGGTGCAGGTTCATGTGAAACATGAGGATCTGCCAGAGCTGAGGCTGTCGCTTGAAGAACCTTTTGAATCTCCCCTCTCACATTCTGATAATCTACGTTTGAAGAAACTTGAACAGAGCCCGCTCAGTATCTCAGAGGTACCAGGGAATTTCAATCTCCTCATCATCCCAACAGTGTCTAGTGAGATTACCACATGGCTGAGCTCGTCGCGACTTGCCATCCTGTGGACACCAACAAGTGCTGAGAAGGAAGCTGTTCGATGTGCATTGAAGCAACTGTTGTGCACAATTTTTCATGGAGCCAAGGCTCAAAATGCTCATTCCACTGAGACAGACTCTCTTCTTACGGATGGGTGGTTGCCCTTCAGCCCAGCATCAGAAGTAACTGCCATTTTCAGTCTTCTGATCCCTGAACCTAAACTCGGTGTAACAGAATGGGATATTGGTAGCCCTGTTGAGGTATGTTACCCAATAAATGACACCCTCAGGCATCCTATCTGACATAATTACACTGTTGGCATCCTTAGAGACACCTGTCTTCTGTTTGATAATGTCATTCTCTAATCAATGCAGTCAGATCTTGTTTCTCACCCAGCTTCATTTCATGCATGAAGGTGAAATCGGAATTCCTCAGAACACTTGGTTGCTTTCTATGTGCGATCCAGTTTCTCAATCTTTTTTCTCTAGTGAATCTTGCTGGATCACAGTACAGTTTACACTATTCAAGCCAGCCAGCTCTGTCTAGTCGTTTTGGGCTGACTTAACCAGCGGACGGGTTGAGAACTTCGCGTTGTAGCCCGTCAAATGCATGCATGATGCATGCACCCCGACCCAAAGCCAGTATAATGCCGTGCTCACAAGTGGGCACGTCTATCGTTCCAATCCCATCATGCACTGAGATAGGACTCATTTAGATTCAATAAGCTGGTCCGAGTTCGATCAGTGTACAGGAAAATCTGTTTGACATTGTTCACTTGGACGCGCTGCAAAGATAAATCACACGAGCAATATCATAACAGCACTTAAAAAAAGACGTCGGACCGGTTAAAAGCTCTATGTGTTCAACGAATACACCTATTCAAGCCGTGCTTGACATTTATGCAAGCTCGGCCGAAGTGCTCTAATTGACCATGAGCTGTGACATGCAAGAATTCGCATTCCACTTCCATATCATCTCACCCGTTCATCTCGAGCGCGCGCGATTGATTTAAAGTCTGAGGAAGAACAGCCTTCCAGATACCCACGAACAAAACTTTCAACGTGCTGGCCATGACTTGCAGCTTGCCGAACAGCCGAGGACTCGAAAACATCATCGTATCACTGTTCATCTTCTCAGGTATTTCATTCTCTTCCCGTCACCGTCCAACCTTAATTAGTTTGGCATGTGTCAGGTGCTCGATATTGGCAAATAAGGCGAGTAGAGACCATCCATCGTGCATTGGAATACTCGCTTGTACTTTCAGGCCGGATTACAGAACGCCGTGATAACGAGGACCGGCAAACGGAGCGTGTTTTAACAGCGGTCGTACATGTTCATGATTTACGACTGAATAACTCCAAGAGCCGGCTTAAACATTGTAGATTATCAATGCGGTTACGAGCGTCTACAGAGAAACTAGTGATCACCTATGTGAGAGTACTACATACTTCAATGCTGAACCCATCATGAGCGTCGAATAAGCGCAAACCACACTTGGAAAGTTGATCAAACTCTTTCAATTCGAACCCAATGCTATTCCAGTCAGCACTTCACTGACTTATTTGCAGAATGTCAGAAACATGTATTTTGCTGTGAGAAAACTAGTCACGAAAACCGAAAACATTATAGAAAAAGTACACTTTTTGCACTCATACAATACAAACAGTATTCATTACCTTGGATGTATGGAACTGCGACTGTTTTTTACTTGAAAGCTGATTCACAACAGTTTCTATGTCGATGTGGAGAAACTATGTCATGTTTCTAACCGAACCTCTTAATGATCCGAAGTGAAACTGCCTGTCTCAAAGTACTTCAGATCAGGAAGAGTAGACTGTACACCTTCATCACTTACATCTGATACAATTTCAAATATGCTCACCTGAGGCCGGCCATTTCTCTTGCACAGTTCAGTTTTTATGTCCTAGCGTGGTTGCCTTTAATGCAGGCTGTGTGGCGCCCAATCTCAACCCGTCTGAAGCCGCTTGTGTCCCTCAGAACTGAGACACAGCAGCGTTTGTTTGCACATGGGCGAATATTGGATACAGCTCCTCAACATCCACTTGGTGCTGAAGCCTCGGGAGTGGTGTTACCACAGAACTCGATCCCTTTTTTTGTAGATTCAGATGCATGGGCCCTCGAGCATGGGCGGATTGCTGCTGGTCATGTACATCCTTTGGATCCTAAATTTCATGGAATTCCTGAAGCCTTGCTTCATTTTGTGGGATATGTACCGGGCACAGATTTGCAGCCCTTGAGAATCCAGTGTGACAATAAGAATTCTGGTGACACATGTATTGGGTTCACAATTGCAGAATGGGGTGGTGTTGTAATAATGAATAACGCCAGCTTTGCAACAAATATTTCAGCAGATGGTCGATTGACAGGGGTGCTTGATCTTGCAAATGCTGATGTTCTGCCTGGTTCAAGGGATGGTGTGCATGTTTTGCTCAAGGAGCGTGTGGCGGAGTACTTGGGGTTATCGATTCAACAATTTAGGGAGCTGTTGGGACTGGGATTTGTGGAAGAGACTAATGTTTCATTCAGAGAGTGTAAACAGCTGAATGGTCAGACAGGCAGTAGCAAATTGCTTGTGCAATCTCCACGGGAGATGGGTGTATCCTTGTGGGAGTTGGACCTTTTGATGAGAAATCGGTACATTCAATTAATGAGTGAAACTGCTCGAGCGTCCACGTCGTTGTTAAAACTGGTGAGTGTTACTTTTCCAGTTTCTGTGAGAGGGTAGCAGGTTGAAACCTTGCTTGATATCCAAGGAATTATGCAGGTAGCTTCTCTACACAACTTGGAGATTCCAGAGCACATAGCAGATGAATTTAAGAGTGCGCAGATGAACGCCTTCAAGGCTAGTACGTTTGCAGAACAAGGAGATTACGAAAACGCCTTGGCCGCAGCGAGAAGAGCAAGAATGAAGGCCGAGGTTGCATTCACTCACCACTCTATAGCAAGCCATCACAGCTACCCATGGCAACACAAGGTTGCGATGTACTTGCCACTGTTCGCACCACTTTCAATCCCGTTTTTTATTTCGCTGTTGCTTGAAGCCAGGCACCATTACTTGGGGCGGCCCGAGAGTGACGGTAAATGCTTTTGATGAGAGTACCGCTAGTTGTGTATGAGTTTCTTTTGAACAAGGTTTAAGATGCATTTTGGCAACAACTTAGTTTCTCGTTGAACGGTATCTCAGGGATAATTACCGTGATGTAATTCTCTCACTGCATGGTGGTCCGCACAAGAATAGAATGAAATTGACACCAATTCATCGAAACAAAACAACAATTTGTTAGAGTTTGGAGGAGTCTGTAAGGTTCGATTGCCAGCCAGACAACTCGAGTGGTTGAAGATCTTAACGCGGACAACCTTCATGCTGCATAGTCATGATACAAACCGTTTGTTTACGCTATAATCAATCGTGAATACAGAATTGCTGCAATACGAAGATCAAAGTAATCTAATTTCAAGGTTGGATGTTTGTACCCCATTGTGGAGACTGTCGCGAGAGTGAAGATTCTAACAATTTCGTCCACGTCAGGTTTCATCGACTGCTATCGTCGGAACACTGACATTTCATCACAGATCTCACTTTCCAGTAGACAATTAGCCGAATATTCCGCTATTTTTCTTTCGGCGCTCAGTGCTAACAGTCCTGAGCGTTGTGATGGTGTGAGAACAAGCCTTCTTCTATTGTGCACATCACTTTCTACATATTCTGCCTAGCTAGGCTTAGCTCATGTGGCAACCGCTACCTGAAAAACTAAAAGACTTGGCATATTTGTTGGAAGCTACCCAACAGCCCGCTGCAGACCATCGCGAAGTGCTCGACAGATTTGACTTACACAAACAAAGCGATGACTTCAGCAATTATTTATCCTTCATCTTTGCATCAGGAAATGAGTACTCCGAATTGGTGCGCTCCAAGGGATGCCGTGGATGACTTGCTCTGATAGACGTCATTGCAGAGAACCCTGATTTTAGGCCATCTCTTCACATGGCTATCATCATAAGTTGTTGCACTCATTATTGAATGTCATGGGCAGCTTAATATTGTTTGTTGTTGATATATCTTCTGGCTTTGTTCACAACGGTGTGTTTCAGGTTCGTCACACCGCAGCTCTCGTGCTCAAAAACAGTATTCTACAAGCAGCAAGATCACCCCGAGGAACTTCGGGCGTTTTATCTGATGTGCCGTATGTACGGGCTGCTTGCTTGGCCATGCTTCAGTCACCCATCAGACCACTGCGGCAGGCGGCTGGAACACTAGCAGCAGCACTTCTTTCGTTTGAACCACTAGAAAAGTGGCCAGAACTTGTGCGTATTTGACGTCCCTCCGCAGCGTGAACAATAGAGTGACACGTAGTCACTAGTTATTGGAACAGGAACATACAATCTTGCTGATCGTGCTGGAGAAATGCTGATATTGCCATTTTAATGCCTTTCTCAGCTGGGTGTCCAAGATAAGCTTACTCACATCCTGGGAGCCAACCAACATAATCGAGGGTCTATGTTTCTGTCGCTCGCTCAGTTTGACGTTGTATTTAAAAGGATATTTTGGAAGGTGGACTTATGTCTGAGTGGATGCAGGTTCAATATATGATCCATGCCCTTGGGCATCAGGATGCTGGCACGCAGGAGGGGACTTTAACCATGATCTACAAGATCGCGGAAGACTTCCCTTATCAGTTGCAGGTAGATGTGTTGTACACTTCTGAGGCGTTAGCGAAACCTGCGAATGTGCTTATGCCTCACATAGCAGTGCTGTTCTCGTCAAGTACGAGCGGGGATGTGCGGTATCACGCTCTGAGAACATTCAACAAGCTAGTAGATCTCATGCCGGAGTGGCTGTTGAACAATATGGACGGATATGTGACTGGTCTACTTTCTCTAGCGAACAGTGAAAGTGACGCGAGAATACATCGAGTACGTTACTCGTCGTCTGTAGTAACTCGTAGTTTAGTGAGTTGTCCCACCGGGATATGGTAGATCCAGGTTGGATTGGTTACGATAGGTTACTCCTGCAGGAAATTTGCATTGGAACCAATACTCTAATGAAAGAACGTCCTCAAGCTCTCGAACCTTACCTAGACTCGTTTATCCTATACATACTAGCAGCGATGCAGCACGCTGAGCACGACGTGGCTATAGAGGCAACTACATTTTGGATACTATATCTGGATTGTGGGCTTCCTGTAGCTCATCTCGCACCCAAGTTGCCTACAATTGTCGAACTCCTTCTGCGCCACATGGTGTTCGAAGAACATGACGAGGAAGTAGTTGCCGCACAAGAAGCTGAGAATGGTCCCGTCAAGGACAGTGATAGCGACTTGAGACCTTTCCACTCTGCACGAGGGAGCGGAGGGAGCACTGGCACCCCTTACACGGACACTGAAGACGGGTCTCGTTCAGGACAAGGTATTTTCGCTAGTTTTGATTTATCTTTATCTTTAAGCTTTATCTATTTCTACATTGAAGCTATATCATGTCGAGAATTCGCTGTAGGTTCCGAGGACGTGCCGTCAGAATACACACTACGCAGATCGTGTGCACAAACGCTTGATCATGTAGCAGTAGAACTCCGTGGAGCCTTGCTTCCTCACGTGCTCCCTATTGTAGAGCGCTATCTGAAAGACTCTGATTGGAAGCTACGTGAAGCTGCGATCCTAGCCCTAGGTGCCATAGCAGATGGGTGTGCTGAAGGGCTTAGATCTCATGTTCCTGAAATACTCAGGCTGCTGCATAATATGACCACAGACGCACAACCTAATGTGCGCTGTAACAGTTGTTGGGCTTTGGGGCGGTATGCAGCTTTCCGAGTTCAGGATGCCTCTGAAGAGCATGCCGACCAGGCTGGGGCTGAGTTGACCCAAATTATTAGGTCTCTCCTAGAGAGATCACAGGTAAGTCTCCATAGTTCAAGCAAAAACATACAGTACTGGTGTAAAAAACCCTCCTGCTGCATCACTTTTTATTTTTGTAGGAGAAGAATGTGGTAGTTCACCACGCTGCACTGTCTGCCCTGAGCTGTATTCATGAAGACATCAAGCACTACAGGGTGGGTGGCATCATTGAGCATGATGTTGGAAACACTCTTCACGCTCTTGTTAGCTGGATGCCACATTACACCCGTAAGAATTTACGCCAGGCATTCGAAACCCTCATTCAAGTTGTAACCTCAGTTCCCATTTGCATGGAAGATAGAGAACTGATCAAGGTATGTCGCATGATGACTTGTTTTGCTTGTACAACTTTAGTTTCTGTTGAAACTTGTGCATTGATCAGCGTTGAGCCACTTCTGGCCTACATTTTGGATGAGCACAGCTTCAACGCACTGTCCTGAGTCTAGTATTTTAAGTTGCTGATCTATTGTCTATTTGCTCTCCTCTGGATGCCTTCATATCCCTTGAAGGCTTGTTTCCCATTTTTGGTGCATGGACCCATGAAAATATTGTGCAGGCACAAATCCGAATGTTTGGCTTGCCTTCTTTGCTGGGTTGTGAATTTACTAGTTTTCATCGATAAAGAATGCAGGCCTTATGTTGACAAAGCAAAGTGCCCCACTGTTCCATATGGGTAGCAGTTTTTAATGCTTGCAGTAGCGCCATGTTTGATGAACTGAGCTATTTCTGTACTCTGTTGTCATTGAGAGTTGTGGATGTTTGTGGTTCATGCATGAGGTAGACGGTGAAGTTTGATGACATCAATTGGTGCAGATCTACATGAGCCCGCTGGTGCAGCGCCTGGGCGGCTCCCCACCACTCAATGTTGAGGTGATGCCCTTGATTGACACCATCATACACCTTTCCCTTGCACTTGGAAGCAATGTGGAACCGTATGCACTTGATCTGTTGCGCCACACGCTGGCCACTGCAGGTGCCAACTTGGAAGCTGTTCAAAGTGCAGAAGCTGCTGAGAAACAACGAGCACACCATGTTGGGGGTCCTGGCCTGAACAACGGCAATGTATATCCTTCCCCTCCACAAGAATCAACCATGTTTGCTCTACCGATTGTTACTTACACCCTTGATCTTATTGCGGCACTCATCGAAGTCCTGACACGCTCAAGCGATGCGTTGCTTAGTGCCGTGGGCTACGAGGCAGTTCCTCGGTTGGTACTGACTTGTGCCAAGTGCGCCAATGCTTGTGTCCAGCAGAGCGCTTTTGCATTGATCGGCGAGCTGGCAAACCAAGTGCCTGCAGTTGTAGCCCGGTGTCATGGTGATGCTATGTTGCGGCTGTGCTACGAGATGCTTGAACCAGACCGAATAGTTGAGGTGTGTGCCTTTGTCACCATGTGATTACCCCTCTGGCAGGTGCAACCCACAGGATTTTGAACAAGACAGTTAGTATAAAATGACCTTGTTGTGCAGCCCTACATCAGTGCAATTAACAATGCTTGCTGGGCCCTGGGGCTACTCGCTACTGCATTGCCTGCTGATGCAGTGGGTCCGCTTGTCACTCACTCTGCAGAACGCTTGCTACATGTCCTGAAAGCTTCAGGAGGTTCTATTCAGAGGCGGCTGCGAGAGAATGCGGCAATTAGCCTTGGCCGCCTCGCAACTGTGCAGCCTGGTGAATTATCACCCCATCTTAGCCACTTTTTGGGTGAATGGTGCATCACACTGGCAACTATTACGGTACGCTGCAGGCTCTATGTGTTTCACCAGCTTGTGTGCCTCAAATGCTTTGTTAGTTAACTATATAATGGCATGCAGGACGGGCCAGAGAAGGTTTATGCTTTCAATGGCTTACTTGCCCTGTTGCGGTTGAATTTGGAGGCAGCAAGATCAGCATTCACATCGCTCTGTGCTGCCATTGCTTCCTGGTCCAAGCCCCCTCCCCAGTTAGCCACTAATTTCAGCTCTCTTTTTAAGGGATTGCGAAGCAACCTCGAGGCTGTTGACCAGTGGGAGGCAGCTCTCTCTCGTGTTGAAAACGAAACCTTCACTCCACGAATCCGGACAAAAATCTTGCACTACGCACAGTGACATTGCAAGTACAGGATCGTGAAGGGACGCATATGGGACTTGTCACACACTGTGATTGGTGCCGCAGCTCCAATCGCCTGACCGGAAAGTTCCTAGTCTCGGTTTGTAGCTGGAACCAGAGCTAAGAGGCCTGTAACAGTGTGCTCCTGTGTGGAAGTGATCATGTTTCTGGTCTGGGTGCTTGTGGCTTCAGGGAATGGACCAATACACTTTGCACACTTCCTCAGGGTTGATTCCCAGGCATGCTGTTGCTTGTGGCAAGGGGCTGGTGCTCAGACTTGTCCACGGGGTGATTTGGTAGTGAGTAGAAGCTGGCAGTGCTGTGTAGTACTGGGCTTCATTTTGGATTCTGGCTGTGCTTTTGGCAGTTTATGCTGTGAGACATGTGGAGAATAGGGCAGAGCATTGAAAACAGGGGCGACGTAATGATCCCGGAGCAGCACTGGTTCGGTGCAGGGAGATTCATGTATAATCATTTGAAAATGGTGGCGAATGTTTGCAGTCAGGAGTTGCTTTGCAGAGCACGTACTTGTACTCTCTTTGTCGCAATTTTTTGGTGCTGCATTAGTATTTAGAGCAAGCACTGGTTTAAGACTAGATTATCATGGTATGCGTAGCTGGGATGGAAACAGAATGATACGGTTGTTTTCTACCGTTGTGGTAGCATCCCCCTGTAGTTTTGAACGAGTACCCCAGAGTGCGGCTGGTTATTAGCAATGCTCTCTGCATGGTGGTTTGTTTTCTTTGTTGGATGAGATGGCCTCCTATGTTACTGGTGGTGATGATGAATAAGGCTGGACAAGGGCTTGAAAGGAGTGGACTACCCAGCAAGTATCACTAGCTTGGCACTACATTGCATTGTTATTGTTGGCAATATCAAGTGTATTCCAGTGGGGTTTGTGGCAGATTTGGCCTGGTTATTTGTGATGGGGGTTTTCTTCCCTGTAGCATTGAGTTAGGATGCAACAAGGCTCCACGAGGAGTGGAGAACGAGATGAGGTTGATGCTATTATTGAGTGTCTGGTGTGTTAAAGGGGACAGACAGGAAAGGGTGGGAGGGGGGGGGGAGGGGGAGAGATTGAAGGTTATGTTTCAGGAGTCATATTTGTAGGTTAGGATGTTGGTATTCCAGATTTAGTCTGCATTTGGTTTGAAGCGAGCTCATTCAAATGAGGTAGATTGCAAGGAGTATTGTTGTGCCTGCATGTGAGCAGAAATGTCCAAATGGCCATTAGCTAGAGACAGATGATCAGAGGTACAAATTTCACCCCTGTGAGCGTCCATGCTGTGGCTACAGTTTTGGTAGATTCCTGTTGCAGGGCTGTGCCAGGTCCAATATTGGACTCTGTTCGTGCCTAGCAGCCGCGTCTGATAGTGTGTTGTGCAGTATGGTTTCCTAGGCGGAGTATGGGTTTTAGATGTGATAGCTGGTAGAAGTCTAGTCCCCAGGTAAGTATGCTTACGACTACGGCAGTTGGCTAGTGTCCCCTGTTGTGGTACTGGTGTGATGTGGTGCTAGCGTGTTGTTGTGCTTGTAACATCCATTACTTTCGGTGCACGGCGAAGATTAACGCTATTCCCTTAAACTTGATCAACGTGAAGTCACCTACACGATTGCGTCATGACAGAAGTCGTTGACCTCAATGTGTGTGCCGGCTTAGTGGCGGAACGGGATGCCGAAAGGTGTCGCTGACTGCGAGCGTGTGGGCCAATGGTTGGCTGTGCGTCCCCTTGACTGCGAGCGTGTGGGCCAATGGTTGGCTGTGCGTCCCCTACACTGCTCGTGTGAGGGTTCCCTACACGTAGGGTTGGGCTGCAAAATTGCTTGACTGTTTTGTTATGTGATAGAAATGAGCGCGGGTCAGCAGAATTTCCATGCTGGAACAAGAAGGCTTGTGGTGGCACATAGCGAGAACTGGCAGACTCATACCCACATATTGTGCTTTTGCGTCGAATTAGTGGATTCTGGGGGCTTGGACAGATTTACTACTAGCAGCCATGCTACCAGGCAACCGACCTCGTCGCACCGTATACCGTTCGTATATTTCAATCGATTGACTAGTCTCGCGCTCTCTGAGAACGACAGATGAGTATCTTTGTAACAAGTCATGTTGAAATTCAGCAGCTTTGATAGCTTGAACCATGATAAATAATCGAATTTTTTAAATCCGACCAGCTGCTCCCCCTTTTATGGGAAACTTCGGACGCACCACAAACACACAACGACTTAGGGCCACATGAAAAGCGTAGGAATCCCAAATACTTCATTATTTAAGATGTACAAAAAATGATTACTCGCGACGGTGCGCTTACCGCTAAGCATACCCCTGCTCGGTAATTTCTCCGACACGTTAGTATCATGAACAAATAGTTGCGCGTATGGGTTGAAATTCAACCTTGTTTTAACGAGTTATATCTTGTGTATGTATATACATTCCGAGATGCACTCGAAAGATCATAACCTTTTCCGTTTTATAGGTACAAGGCATCTAGCTTAAACTTCACTGACTGGGCACGCACGCACACACTATGTCCTTTCAGTTGCCGTTTGTCTCTGACTGAGGTAGTCTACGTACTACAAGCCCTCAAGTTTAATGAGTTTCCTGAAGTCAATACACTTTCGTTATGTACCGTCGAGTAACTGGATTGATTCAATCCTTCTCTTTTTAACATATCCATCATCCACAGCACTCAATGGTCACGATACCCACCGAACAGAAAGAACTCTCAACGTCTCTATTTACGTTTTCTCGGGAGTCTCGAGCAGGATATTTTGGGTTTTAATCAACCTGACACAACATTTTTGAGACTTCCTGCGCTGAGCGGTGGGAATATTGTGTTTTTGCAGCTTGCTTAAACCTTGCCCCCCTTCCCCCAACATTAGTAGGGTGCCGAAACGTAACCCCGCGCGTTTCTTCCCAGGTTCGAGATCACTCATTCTCAAGTGGTAATCGACAACGATATTCGGACTAAACTCGTCACATGTACCAAACATCGCAAGTCGCACCCTATCAGTTCCCTGGTCAGGGTACCTTAAACACCGTTGAGATTCACTTGCTCTTGCGCAAACGAAAAATGCGCATCAGCTATCAAATGTTGGTTTACCCACAGGTTGCAAAGTGGTGGATATTCCAGCAGCCAGGCAACCATCAATTGTTATGTTGAAAGTAGACACAGCTCGACATCAGAAAAAAACATGTGTACATATTGTTCACACTCGCCAATTCACTCTCTGGAACACTAAAAGAAGAGTATCCCAGTATCTGGCAAGAATCCTGAGGCCATTTTGAACTTTGAGTGGAGACTTATTGATTTAGTTAGGACTCATTGGGTGTACAAATACAGGAAGAGCCTATGCAACCCAATAAGGCAGTTCTTCATTCCATTTCTAGTGTATAATTACTCTTCATGCTCAGCTGTTAATGCTTCTGAGCGACCTACAGCTGCTGATACAGCCTCAATTACAGCAGACCTAAAGCCATTCTTCTCAAGCACGGCTAGTGCTTCAATAGTTGTCCCAGCAGGGGATGTGACCTGGTCTTTTAGTGCAGCAGGGTGCCTGAGCCCAACATGAGCATGCTCTGTATCATGCAACAAATTTCCACCACCCAGGACCATGTATGCTGCACCCTTCATAGCTTGTGCAGACAGCTCAAGAGCTTGTTGTCTTGGTAACCCAGCTCGAACTCCAGCATCTGCCATTGCCTCTAGCATCTGCAACCATCAACACACCTCATTGCATCCACTCTTTCAAAAATAATACAAGTAAACTCTCGTGCACAAGGAAGGCCTATCGTGGCAGGATGGATTTTTTGAGCAGCACCATGGCCTTTTTACTAACAATGTATGCAAGTAATCCACCGAGCAACGGTTGGATGTTCATCTGAACCTCGATTATGCCAAATTTGGTAGAAGCAGGAGAGGAACAGAAGCCCAACTGCACTCAAGGACTGCTGCTGTTGCTCACCCTGAAAAGTCAGACTTGTTTCGACATAAATGTTTCAAGTGCCCACCCAAAAGCCCATTCGTATGAGCACATTGCACAAGTCGGGCAATACAAGAGGAGGCCACCAGCGATAGCAGCTACCACACCGCTAAATCTGAGGGGGAGTCCACGAAAAAAATCACGTACATATTCGCTAGAGATAATTGAGATGTCCACTTGATGCTGACAGGTAATGTACCATCCAGTGAATTGTCATAGAAGCTAAATTTGAACGTGCCACTCTCAACTGCGATAATCCCAAAGTATCTATCTTGAGGCTATGATTTATGTTAGTATCTTAATGGACATTTGCTGCCTTGATGAAGCTCTGTGTTCGAGCTGGTAGCTGGACTCCGGTTTCTTGGGGTTCAATTGCTGTACTTCCTTGTCTTCTCTTATTTTACACTGAGCCCCATGAGGCCTCAGTACAAGAGGCATACTCTGTACACATGACAGAGTATGATCTACTTGGTTTCATGGATTATGCTATTAATCTTCACTACCAAGAACTGTGGCATCGGCTTGTTTCCCCATCTGTCCCCATTTGTCTGTGATTCAAATGCTTGACTTTGAAGATGTTTGATGTACTCGAACTTGCAGCTTGTGTCACAGTTACCTTATTCCTATGTAAATGTGTTGTCACAACATGGTTCAATCGCTTCACCCTCCTGGTGGCAGTTGCCAGTGCATGGTCATTAGTGCTTTCACTGTCACTATCTTGAGCTAGTGCTGCTGTTCTGAACCTGCCCACCGAAACCCATATCGGTACCATTATCCTCGTTTAAAACAAAGGCTAAGAGCCTTTTTTGTACGTCACTTTTACGTTTTTTTTCCCGAGAATGAGCGTGTTTCGAGACGTTTCAAACTTGAACTTGTTCGAAATCGATTGACACTATACCACCATAGTCGCCTTCTGATCACCAGGGAGTGCATCCCAAAACAAAGAAAGATTTTAGCTCCGTTTAATGCTCTGTTCACTGCTTGATACAGCAGCAGTTGGCAACCTGGAACTGTTTGAAACTTCTGCTGTTGACGTTGGCTTACAGAGTACGGTTGTTTTCAGTGGACAAGCGACGCTGTTTTATTCATGTTTCGCGGAAGATGAGGTCATCACTGCTGCGTACGGGTTTCAATTTTCAATCCAACATCTTCGTAATTCGTCTCGCATCATGGGATTGCATGGCATGGCGATGAATATGCAGAGCTAATCAACAATAACTCGAGTTAATCCTATTTGGGAGTTGCGTCTTCAGGAATAAATCGGCGAAGTTAATCCAGATCTATGTTCTATGTATATATAAGATTTATCCGGCATTTTGAGTTTGGGCCCTTCCAGGGCGACTTTCAAGCTCAAACTTTGTCAGTAGAGTAAACAAATAATGACAATGAGGACAGCGATGGGAATAGCTCATACAATGGCGCATTTTCGAAATGCTAGCACAAATACGGACGAACTTTGACGTGTCTGTTCA
>JAULKQ010052713.1:0-24642 GCA_032356285.1 Smithsoniella earleae | reverse complement strand
CTGTGGTGAGGGATTCCACTGCCGTAGCTGCTGGAGAGGCCTTCATGTGGTGTGGGTGAGACATTGAATTGTCTGCCATGTTGTGGGGCAGGCTGGGGGGGTGTGGAGGGGGGTTGTGGAGGTGAGACTTGGGTGGAGAGGTTAGATAAAGAGGAGGGCTTCGGCGAGGCAGTGAGAGTGGGGGGCGTTCGGACCGGCGTGCGGGGGACTGGGGATAGTGCCCTGTGGGGTGGTGTGGGTTGTGTAGGTGCTTGTTGAGCAGATGGTTCGTGCTTAGGATGGCAGGCTGGCAGGGCCTGCTGGGGGGAAGAATGTGGCACTGCCTCTGAGGGTGGGGGTGCGGAAGAATGGCTTGTTGTGCAGCTGTTGTCGTCAGACTGCTGTATTGCCGGTGAGCCAGGAGAGCTGGGAACGTACTCAGTGCCTTTCTTGTCCTTGAATAAGCGGGTGACCTGGCATGTTGGCACTCTGTTCTTGGGCGATCTGCTGTGACACAAAGTGCATAAAAAAACTGTCATCTGCGCTACTTCAAAGGGGGTTGTCGAGCTGCAGATGCAATGGAGCGACCATGTACAACTGGAGTAAGGGATGGCATGCTCCTTAGTTATGTTACATCCTGTGTCTAACCCAATACCAGTTTGGCTAAAAGTATCCTCTATGAATAAGGGTACTGCGCCATGATAAGACCTGTGCGTACTAGATATCGGCCGTGGATTTTGGGAATTGGAACTCGAGTATCTTGACAATTGAGCTGCTGTTACACTGCGCTGCATGGACGTTTGCAGCAGCGGTGTGGAAGAATGACACTCCCCCAGACTTCTTAAGTTCAGTGCGACAAAAAGGCATTTTGTTGACCGTTGTAAATGGAAATGCTAAATATCTGTGCCACGCAGAAGCTCCTCGTGGCTGAATGGAGAAACTGGACCGGGAAAGCACCTGTTGAAGCACTTCGATTCCGTCAGGGCACGTCTGGACTGGGGGCAGTGTGTTAACGTACGAATCAAGGGCTTCAGAGATGAGTTTGATGTCGCCGGACATCCACAGCTCCCGGAGCATACCCAGGACGGTGCCGACATCCGCATGGCGAAGATTGCCGTGCTTGAGGAGGCACTCCAGAGCGTAAAGGATCCTGAATTCGTTGTCCCCAGCAGCTAGGATATCGGCGCGGGTGATCGGTGCAAGCACGCGGGCTGTTCTCCAGCCCACCGGGCACAGCTGGTGCGAGATGATGCCGGCGTGCCTGGATGGCTCGTGGGAGACGTGCAGAACACTGCGCTCCAGGATCTTCATCGCCTGTGGGTCAATGGCTGTCATGCATGCCTCCAAGTCTGGGACCGAAGCAAATTCCAGGCAAATGTGGGAGGTGGGTGACGCAAAGGCCTCGTTGTCTGTTGGATCCCCTATGACTTCGTAGTCCTTGGAGTAAGAGTCCCCTGTGCCGAGCGTTGCCGGAGGGCCTTTTTCTAGCTTGGGAGGGTGGCGAAGGCGCAACGCCAGAAGGTGTTTCTGTTCCTGTTTCTCACTTTCAGGCTCGCCACTGCTACTCGGCATAACCATCCGGTCTATCAGCTTGATTGACCGCAGTGAAATTGTTGAAAACAGAGCGCTTGCAGCACCATTCTCAACAGCTGCAGCCGGCTTGGCACAAGATGTATTCCTCTCTGGGCGGCCCCTGGGAGCTGCATCAGTTTCTCGCTCTAGTGCAGGCAAATCGTGCTGCATGACTACCGCCCTCAATCCAAAATCGATCCAAGCCTGAACCCCACAAGCCGAAAATCAGGCTGCTAATCTGATGATGGTGATCACGAACAAATAGTGTGAGACCAGCTTGTCGAACAGAGCCCCTCGATGGGCGAAATTGCCTGTTTCAAGCGATGATGATGTACCAAACGCTGCAAGGACGAGAGGAGCACTCGTCAATGTGATGTGACTGCACTTGTTACTGATTGTCTTCTTATGTGAATAGTTAATTGCACATGGTATCCATGCAGCAAAAACTCCACAGCAAGCCCATATTGTTCCAGTGCCTGTTCATGTTTGAGTGGTTTCCGTGTACAAGTCTGAGCATGTGCTCCGGTATTTGTATTTTCTTAACTGGAATATGCAAGTGAACAGGCACGAAGGGGGGGAATTCGAAGGATACAAACATGCATAGATGCTTCATGCACTTGAGACCACTGTAAGTGTACCTGACGCAAGCAGTGAGGATGATGCTATGAGGATGGTATGCATACCCCAGCGACTCCGGATTTCCAAAGAATGTTGACTGGGATTTCTTTCACGGACATCACATCGTGGTCTTTCGTTTTAGCCTCGGTCTCGTCGATATCCATTATCCAGATTGAAGTTACTGGTAATGGCTTTCGATTGCACATTGACCTGTGAGCAGCGGCTCTCTGCAGGCTGCGGAAGACCACAGTGCCGCTTCTCCGTCCCTTTGCACTCATGTCTATCTCAGGATATCCGGATGCGGCGCACAGGATCTGGGCGATGTGCTTATTGAGCACTATCAAGTATCCGTAACCCGTATGGAGCGGTTCCTCGAGCCCCCATTTCCCGTCTCCTGCAGGAGCCAGTGCGGCGTGCAAAATGGCTTGTTCAGGTTCAACATTTGTGAGCTTCCACAGCTTCAGCCAGCCGTGAAAGGGCTGCATGCCTTTCTTGATGGCCCTAAAAAAGTCTCGGAATCGCTGGAGTACCATCTTGTGGTTCATCATCACATTTACTCCTGATATTCGTACTTCTACTTGCATATCTGCTAGCTGGATATCGCGCCTCGCCTCTAGCGCGCTGTCTTGCACCGCTTGTTGTTGCGCATCTTGCAGGGCACGCATCATCGGCTCTGACATATCAGAGGGACCCATCGCGTTCATGTTACTGCACTCAGGTTCAATTTCTCTGAGCAATGCTGAAGGTTCTTCCTTCGTTCCAATTCAATTCGAAAACATCGCCTACCGCAAAACATGTTTCCCGGAGCCAATGATAATCTAACTGGTAGGACACGGGTGGAAGCCCTGCTAGTCTGTACCTCGACAATTGCTTCTATCTTCGAAATAAATTAAATATTTTCAAAGTAGCCTGAGATATTCATGCACGCTGTTCTCAGCAACGAACGCGCTGGTATTTGCTCACATTTGTGTACATGCACTACGTGCTGGTGCTAGTGCTGCAATACTATTCGTCACTTTACCCGGCAGGCCATCCTAATATGTGGCGTGGTAAAATATAAGAACAAACTGCGGTGTTCGTTATCGCTCTGTTTGCCACTGCAAATATGTAATTCACATCTGCATACTACCATCGGCACATTCCAGCAGATCCCAGAGAGCCGCTATAATGGCGCAACAGCTCAATCTACAACTTATATTATTGGAAAATATATTTTAGGCAGATAGGTAGCAGTGGAGCTTCTCCGTGGATGCTGGCAATGGTAAGAGTTCCTCATGCCAGTTCCGGCAAAACACGGGTTGAGTGGCAAGCCATGACCGCGGAAAATGGCTGATTAATTCACAGGTTGTGCAGCTTGCATGGTGTAGCCCTCCAAAACAAATTACACGGTAGTGCCAATCTCGGAGTAATGCGGTGTTATTGCGAGTGATAGCAATCTGGGCAGTCATATTCTCACGGTTGCATGAGTACGCACGCGGAGAATTAGAACCGTCTATTCTCGCTAAGGCGACAACAACGATGGGAGATACACGATGGGCGTTGGATTTTTTAATTGACGTCATAACTGACTCAATTGGGCTTTATTGGCCTCAAGTTCAAGGCTGTGGTTGTGCTCACGGACAAACAAAATATCCCTCGCGGCACAGAAAACCCATATGCTTGATTGTTGGGATTAGTTTTCGTGCAATATTCTGGATTAACTCAAGCACGATCTAAGCAATCGGATTGTCGCAGCTGGTATTGTGTACCGCGCAAGCTTTGTGCAAAGTCGCGAGCTGTTCGATAAAGCGCGTGCATTTAAGCGAATCAAGGAAATTTGAGATTTATTGGGAATATCTCATTTTAGTAGTGCGAACAGGCTCAGCAATTTATCTCGTAAAAGCAAGTCCACGTCTGGACGCTCTCCAGGACACCACCGTGTGATATGCAAACCACACGTACCGAAAAGACACCGTGACATTACAAATATTGATCTGGAACTGAGAATGATGAGTTTGGTTCTTTACAATTACCCAAAGAGAGTGGCTTCGCTTGTGGAGTCTGCTCAGGTACGCGAAGACAGACACCCTACATCACCACATCGAAACCATGCTGAGGCAGAAATGACAGCCTAGTGCTGTACGTGCATACTGGTAATTCTCAGCGGAAAAGGACCAAGCACTATCCGCGTTTAACACTTTTAACACGAAGGTCGGTCAGTAAAGACATGTGCTAGCACTTCACCAGGAAACTTAACAGGAGGCGTAGGAAGCATTACTTTAAGGTAACAGCACCCGTGCATGGATTTCGTGAACGAGCTAGCCACGACATACACAAAGGTTCGCCGGCAACTCGCCTCACGTTCTTACACTATCTCATACAAACCAAACAGACAATCCACGATATAATCCATCACAGAATTATCCAAAATCCCAAGTGCAGATGCGGACGCGAGGCATGCCAAGAACAGGACCACTCGAACATGCAGACGTGGTTCCACACAAGCTCATGCAAACTCTTCATGAAGTGGATCGCGTGTCAACAAGACATTCTTCCTTTGTCTTTCTCAACTCACACGTTATAAAACAGCTGATTCGCGACTAGCACAGCTCATGCAAGATTCCAATGGGCTGTCCCTTGCATGCAGCCTCTCAACCAACGCCTGATAGTTACCAACACCGACCTGTGCAAGTGCGTCCTGAATCTCATGTTTCGAAAACCCGTGCGACGTGAACATGTCCTCATAGTATTCCTCCAGTGTCATCGACGTCATGCCTGTCACTTCAAACTCCCATCCCTGTACAGAGAAAGCTCTCATGTGCATTCCTCAAGATTCAGAACAAAGAGTCGCATTACCTGTATGTTGGAATTCATTACCTCAGGGGCACAGGAACAAAACTACAATTTATCTCATAAATTAAAATATGTTTCGGCTGGACAGGAGGGGTTCAACCCCAGATGTTGGGTTATACCCCGTTTTCTGAGGCCAGTAAGGAAATCCACATCCTTCATCATATACATAACCGGCACTAAGTGAGATCAGTTTCAATGCTTACATGACAACCTAGATTCATCATACGTGGGATGGTGTGTGCCGTGACTTGCGTAATCATGCACAGTCCGAGAAGCTTCAAGAAGGTTGTGGCGCCGTTTCAAAACATGCTCCTAGTTCTGTGAGACATTGCCTTCCTACCAGAAGTTGCCAGACAACCAGCGCTGGATTTAAAAATAAGATTAACCATGTTAACAAGCTTTCATGATGAGGAATAGTACATCTCTTGGGAACAACCTTCATGCCCCAGTTGTCATACAGTGACTGGTCTTAAATTTCAAACACGCCTGTCGGTGGACTACAGAGCTGACTCTAGGGAGAAGTTTCAAAACAAGCTCTGCATAAATTATCTATTCTGTATCTGTAATTTTACAACAACAGGCTTCCTGTTGAAGAGCGTATTGAAGGTTCATTGCACTCAGTAATTCAGGTCTAGAACAACTCAAACGAACGTCAGGTCAGTCAGAAGCAATTTGTGCGGTAAAACGTGCATCATACCGCTTCATGATCTCAAGAAAGACCAGATGGAGCTCATTCCTGAAGAGATAAGGAGCCGTGTATCAATTGCAGTAGTCGTTGGTTCTTTGGTTGCACCTCGTTCTAGGTCCTATCACTGTCATGTGCAAAGCTCAGCGAGTAGGATGAGCTTAGTCTAATCGTCAAAGCTGCTTAAGAAGTGCTGCACTCAGGCAGTGTGGGCAAGTGAGTACGGCCTCGTACTAGCTGAGAACAACATGGTGTCTAGCAAACGTGCTCTACTGTGATATGTTCATGTTTGTCACCCTAAATGGATTCATTTGTGTAAAAGGAGGGTGCATGGCTCAACCTTGTAAAATTTTGTCTTGTTGCCACAATGGCATAGCGGTTTATTGAGGCTTGCACACATCATCTAATGAATCTTTGTTCGGCAACCTCACAAGTCTCGCATCTACAAGTAATGAAATTTTGTGTTAAGAAGACACTGTTTTCGATAATCTGTGAAATATCGGACACAGAATGATGGCCAATAATGGCCACGAAGCTAGATGGGGTTAAACCCCATGTTTTGGTGGTTACGTGTCCAGCCGAATCAGTACATATCTACAAGAATGAGCTGTGGACATTAAGTCAATCTACTGGCTCAAAAACCAATTGAATTAACAGCCTGAAAGATCTGAACAAAATCTATCGATGCCATGTCACCACAGACGCACAAAAAAGTTGAAAACAATCACTTGATACCAGTGCGAAAACCAATTACTGTGCAATAGCTTGCTACAGGTAAGCATGATGGCTTGGCTACACCGAAACAAAAGGTTGAATTACAGAAGGCTATGCAGTGCCCCTGTACAGATGCTGCATCCTCGCCTGTTGAATATTTGCACCAGTAGTAACACATTTAAGTGGCCAAGAATAAAAAGGTTTGATGAGTTAGTTGCACCATGTGTGAAACAATGATTCAACAGCCTTGTAGGTCAAAACGCCAGCTAGATGTTAGCGCCAGAAGACATTCTTGCAAAGCATGAGAGTCTGCCTTTCGGGCTCACGCTCGTAGGTCTACACATCTAGGTTGTCAACAGACAAGAAAAAACAGAGAGGCAACTTCCATCCACCACATTTCAACTATGCCCACAGCTACCCATTTGGTAACTACCCAACAGGACTTGAATGTACGGAGGAATAGCTTGGATATGAATCATTGTGCGCACCTGTAGTTGGCGGAAAAAACCCAGATTTGGGTTTATATTGGGTTTTTGGGCCCGAGCGTGCCTAAACGCATCCCTCAGGTTCCTCTTCACTCCTGTACTCAAGCTTTCTCCAACTGAAAGAAGATGGCTGTACTGAGCGCAGGGCTCTCAAAACGCTTGGAGTAATTGAATACTAAAGCAAAATCTGCAACGAACTGAATGACACAACATGACGCTTCAAAAATCCAGCTAAATGATCAGATGCGTGACATTTTCTTGTCGAAAATAGCACCAAAATAAAACTGTGCTGCAATGTAACGGCAAGCTCAAAATTTCTCGAGAAAATGTAACTCCAGAACTCATTGACAGTTCGTAAACAAAGACAGGAAGACAGTCTTCCGCTTGTATACTACACATATTCTGCGTGTCTTTCAACAGTGCTACATAATCAAGTATTGTCATGGTCTGCAAGAAGATCAAGACGAGTCCAGATAGAAACTTCAACCTCTAGCATTTCCATCTAATAATGTAGGAAAATGCACTGCATTAAGTACTATTTGCTGTTAATGTAGCACAGGCTGATTATCTGGTGGTGGCACTTTATTCTTTTGCATCCTTCTCACTAGCGTGTTTAAGGGGTCAATAGTTGACAAAATCCTATGGCTGACACCTCTGGGACATGCAAATATGGTACTGGGAGAGAGATACTCGTACGTAAAGCCTAATTTTGTTACGTTGTAGTTTGAATAGCTTCGCAGTTTTGTACCAGCATCAAGTTACTGAAAACTAGAGCTGCTGGCATCCCAGATAAGAAGTGCCTGGTCCATTGAGCACAGTACTTGGGCATCAGAGCAATTGTTGATGATACAGAGGCACAATCTAGGGATGAATTTGCAAATGTTATGGAGGTGGGCAGCAGACCTGAGTAAATGAGGTATGCAATAACTATGGCTGCTGACCTGGAGATCCCCGCACGGCAATGGACCAGCACTGAGCAGCCTGCAAGCATAGCATGAGGTCCTCAGATGTAGTAAAAGAGCTTTCGGCTAATTTTCGCTCTGACACTTGGCTCACTGGTGATATATATTTCAAGTGCTTGAGATTTGAGTCACCTGGTGGCTGCTAGGGCATTTTGACCCCATTGGTTCCAGTCAGTAGGGCTATATGCAAAAACAGGCTGAAAAAGTGTGGCTGGTGAGGATGAGAGACTGGACATGAACAGCCTTATCAAAGCCTCTCAGATTTCTATCGCCCCCCTGGAGCAACTATTTTTCGGAAATCAAGATTTGAATGCTCATAGTATTCAGTCTGTTCCTTAGTAGCTCAACCCACTCGCCCACCAAGGGGGAGCCTGGAAGGCTGCCAGAAGGCAGGGCTTGACGTGGTGCCAGAACTACACAACTGTCACCTCTCACACATCCAGCAAGGGGAGGAAGGATACGAGAGCAGAGGCGATGTGCTCGTGATGGCCCTCAACAACAATCTCAATGAGGGCCTCTCAGTGGTGCATCCAGCTAGTGCCACCCTGAGAAGTGCAGCAAGCAAGAAAGCAGGTGCACCAGCTCAGAAAAGGGTACAGGTTAATTCCATTTAGTTTTTAGACGTATGAAAGACTAAGTGCAACAGCTGATCGATTGATTACGGAACATGTCATAAGCAGCGGTTGTGAGATCCATGTATAAGGAGATTAGTGTATCTCTGATTAGGGAGTTGGGTACATCTTTCAGCACTACTTCGGGTGCAAGAAGTGGAGAGCATGCTGGCTTCCAACAGAGAGTATGACCCCTCTTGTGATTGATCAATAGACATTTACAGTTGTTTCAACTGCCTGTGCTCTGGTTTGATGGCATCATTCTCTTTCATTGCATCTGTAATTTGAGGTGATCCAGGATGTATACAAAACTGTGACCAATGCAAGTTGTTTGACCACATCAGCAATCTGTGATACAATGCTGGCATGGGAAACCGGTTCTGGCTCAATCTCCTAGCTCATGTGATGCCTCTTGTAGACCTGAATTATTGTTTGTCGCGGTCTAGACAGATCATGGTACTACGACGTGAAAAATTTCGCTCAAATGAGGGTTGGAACATAAAACGCACCGTACGCCACAGTACGCATATTTCAGCTACAGCCTGAAGTAGCTTGTTGAAAGCACTCGCAGACCTTGAGAAATTGTCAAGTTTTTGTTACAGGGAACAGCTACACGATGAAGCACGAATTCGATTTGAAATGGTTGAACTCTACACCAGAGAATGCACAGCTAGCCATTTAACACGCTTCCTTCAGATGAAGCTTGGTATGATGTTGCGATGTGTACCCGCCAAGGAGAGCATTAGACACTTCTTGTTCAAAGCGATCTTAGTTTGTTTGTAATGACTGTCAGTTCGTGCACGTCGACCTAGAGTTGGCTTGGATGACGATTTCTTGGTGATGATGGAGTCGTTGCGTTTGGTTATTGTGAAGCTCTAAGGCGCAACATGATGTGAATTTATGCTTGAATTCGCTTAACTTAGGATGAATTGCACCTCCGTAGAGTTTGATGTGCTCACGATCGAGCTTGGACACATGTGTATTGCGCCCTTCAAGTTTTCTGTAAAAATTCTGGGTTTTCAAGTTGGGTTTGTTTTGAGGCTAGGCTTTGAGGACTCATGCAGTATCAAGCGATAATTGGCTAAACTATTCCGGAGCATGCTCGAGTAACATCAACGAGATATGTCTCCTGGCTTGTCTACTTTGCCTTATAAGACGGCGCATCTCACGAAGAAATAGAAATTAATAATGTATATGTACCGTCGAGAGAGTGATGAGTGTTTCAGGTATGTTGTGATAACGAAGTATAATGCACATTGCACAAGGAACGCACCGTTTTGCAAACAGTCATGTATGAAGCGGCTCGTTGTCTGAAAATGCGAGGCAAGATCAGCATTTGGATTATCATCAACACGTACTTGAATGCGGTTGACGTACGGAAGCACGGTAGAATGTGGTTGGGCAGCCCGATCTACATTAGAAGCATCCACGACGGCGCTGATTCCCACTTCTGCTAAACGCTTGACATCATTTGCAGCTTCTAGTGACCCAACGTAGACTTTGGGGACAATTTCCGCAGGGTCTTTGCTGCACGGAGTAATTTTTGTTTGCTTGTTAACTATCTGCGCGTATCGTGGACTGGAGTTTTCAACGGCACAGCAATAAAACTCATTCACCACAATGGAAGGAAACACTGATAGGAAGATTATTGACATTATAGGTGCTCTGAGGATATACCTGACACCGGCAGGACTGCGACCCAACAACTCATGGAAGTACTCATGTACGTCCGTATCTATTGTAAGGGAGAGCTTGCGCATCTCCGGCGCTATGACATTGAGATGCTGCAATACTTGTGTCATTAACTGATAAAGAAAACTCAGGACCGAAAGCCTGAATACGGGCTGGGCAACTCAACACAAAGCGGTCTGCTTGTGCGCGACTTCCCTCGGAATTCAGGAGATAGACAACGAAAACTATTCGAAAATGTCTCACACAAAGGAAAATAGGGGAAACAAAAAAACAGGAGCTTGTTTTCCTGGTTTTGGTGAAACTTTGAATTGTGGCTTGGGTACATCCTGGTTCGGAAGCAATTGGTTTTGGACTTGTAACTTGCACTTGCATTGCATCGGTTTAATCAGCAAGATCTGTGCATTCAATCTGCTATCGTGTAGGCAATACTTGATTTCCCAGCGTCATCAACCATTGTCCCCGACTATTGGACGAGTAGAACCGCGCTTTCAAGCATGGACGGAACCAGGTGCTTTATACGATATTAGCAGACTGGCATGCATTCTTCATTTCAGTAGGAACGCAACCAGCATACAGCCCACTTTCGACACAAAACCGAACGCAGTGAATTCACAAAACCAACTCTCCGCTCGACTCCTCGAAGCCCGACTGACAGGCTAGCTTGACTCGTGGAACATATGTGGCAGAAAACCTGCTGCTGGTACTAGTTTACTTCGGTTCAATAATGGTGCTATTGATCTCGGGCGATGTAAAATCGTGGCCTGTGCGCTCAAATTTTTTCACAGAGAGTAGATTTTATCGAAACCTCATTTCTACAGTTATTGTATCTGTTAGATTCTTCTTCTTCAGCATGGTAGTCTCAAGTAATTGCCACCCAGACTGAACCCAGCAACACCTGTTTCGTCATATAGCACATTTGTTTAACAAATAGGCATACTTCAGCAGCACTAAGGCCCGTTAAATTCAGTTCTGTTCATTACCTCCTGTATCACGTGATTATGTGTTGAGATTCCTGCTGTGTTCTGTGCCTGGCATGCTACAGTTGTATGCACAATTGTTATGTTTTGTTTAATATGATGTGTAGCTATTGTCTGAATGTAAGTGCTGCATGTTTTGGCACAACATATTAGCTGTCACAAAGTAAGGCTTTGGATGTGAGGTCAGATGCATAACTAGAGAGAGTGAGACCTTGTGATCATTGCAACTTGCGAGTGCAAGCCAACACGTGGAAATAAATGATAATGGTCAGTCGCCTTTACTCTGAAGTCCACAGAGACACAGATGTGCATTGGACATGAGCCAAGACTTGTTTAACACATACCACAGCAGTTGAGTGTAGATGTCCTCTGTGTTGTGTGATTTGTAATATATACCAAGATCTTGAGGATCCGGGAACTTGACCAACAGTACTGAAACCAGACACCATAAGAAAACGAGCATAGATTTGGCAGGAACACAATACTACTGATGTGCATGAATAGCCAAGAATAGCTCAAAGAACAAACAATGGGGAAGCCTGTAAGATTTGCTCACAGCTCATCATTCCCATCTCATTAAGAGTTCATGCATCATGTGTTGGGGTTACAGTTCATGCTATCTACAAAGACACCAATGTCTCCCTGAGAAAGGCGTCTTGAAGTGCTTGCGCCTCCAGGCCATAGTCAGAGGATTCCAAACAATGAAAGCAAGTGTAATGTCAGAAACAGATGCACCAACAACCCCTGAAATCCTTCAACTCTCCTCATCATTGGGGTTACTAATCACACACATCAATTGTGCTACCAACACTCACCATTATTCAAGCATGATTGGACCATAAACCATTAATATGAACACTTCTGTAATGATTCATGGTACATGTGCATATGAGCAGGATCTGAAAGCAATCCCATAACAATAGGTGCTTCATTGAAACCTTTGGGGCAGATGTCCACTGTGGCTGTGCCATTTGCATCAACACAGCAATTGTCCTCAAGATGGAAAGCTTTGCTGCCAAAATCAATTCGTCTGACAGCCACAGGAATTAACCACACACTCATGGATAGCTCTTCACTGCTGTACACCTTTAACCCAATCTCTTCGTGCATCATTGCCAATGATGCTGCCAAAGATGTTGACAGCAAATAAGCTTCAGACGACATGTATGGCAGTGAGATTGCTAAAGTAGTATCTGAAGTGTACATCGAATCTTCTGGAGGAATACGCTTCCCAAGAATTTGCTTACCTGCCCAAATATCTTCTGATGAACAGACCTTACTGGCACACATGTCCCTCAGACGACTAATCAATCTAGAGATCATCACGTAGCTACGCACATCCACACGCAGAACGTGAAGACCTTCGACGTTATTCGAAACATGTTCAAACATTTGAAACGCATCCGGCATATCAATGTGCTGCCCATTTCCAATCACCACATCGCCGTAAGTCCTTGCCTCCTCACTCAAATCCTCCGAGCTCTGCGGGAAAAAGAAAAACCCGTGTACGTTGTCAAGCTCCATGGCCGCCTTGAACCACGTCTCTCTAGCTGCTTTTCTGAACTCTTTATCCTCTGCTGGGTCCGAAATGATGCCAATTATGACATCTATCTTGCGCTTCTTGGGTTTCCCTGTTCTAGTGTCCTCGCATTGATGACCTGCATTTACCACTTCAGATGAAAATTTCAAAGCTCTCAGAAATTTATACATCTGATTGATTAAACAATGCTCTGTAGAGACGACGTTTTGAACAAGCGCACCCGAGCAATCTGACTTGGACGACTTGTCAACACTCGCATCCTTCTCAACTTTCTCCACAGAGTCACTTCCATTATCTTCAATGGCAGGCTCTTTGACAGTGGCTATGGAATCCCTTTCAAGTTTCTCAGGAGAATCATCTCCAGTCGTTACGTCGGAGTGCTGACCATTGTCCTGTTCAGGATCCAGATCTGATTCCTTTAAAGGTATATTTTCGGACTTCGTGTCTGGAGATTCTTCTGAAACGATAGTGTTATCATATTCGAGGTCACTGGTGTTGTGTGGATATACAGGATGTACTTCTGCCCCAGTGTCCTCTACTGGCTCACCGTATGTTGTGCTGGGAGATGTATGGCGCCTCCAACCTCGGAATAATGTAAATAAGCAACTTATCAAAAACAAGGCTGTCAGCGATAACCAGATTGCTTTTCGCAGCTGCACGCGTTTTTCCGTTCGGCGGTGAAGCGAGCGGGGATGTCGACCCTTCTCCAGAAACGCTCGCGATGCCATTCCTCAGAAACGCGCAACTTGACAGGGACTGTATTCATCAAGGCATTTACGGGTTGAAAAACGAATTGCTTAAGGAACTGTGCACAAGCGATTTGAAACAGTTAGTAGAGTGCCAGACCTTGATGGAGCGTGATTGACCGCGCAATAGCGCTGAGTTCAAAGATGTTTGAAATCTCAAATATTAATGTTTAATTGCACTTACTGAACGCTTCAGAGTCCATCCAACGCCCAAACAGTCAACTTGACAGCGTTACTAAGCTTTCAATTTGATCAACATGAAAACCAAACTCTTGAAGTTAAAATTTGTCACACGTCTTTTTGTTATCCTGTTTACACTATCAGATTGCGTGGGTATATGTCAGGCACCAATCTGCAATCAAAGGACAGCACTATTTGAAATGAATGTAGACATGAATCGACACGCTAATGTGCAGGGTGTGCGGTGTTGCATACCTGTTATGATTAGATAGGCCTTTCCGACCAACACTTACGAATTGGTTTTCAAGAGAGAAGAAGCGGGGCCTTGATGCCCCGTCTTATGCATGTACTTGTCGACGGCTCCTAAAACCAAGTTCATATATGCGCTTTGAAAGTGAGCGTCAGACTATTTAAAAAAACTGTTTGGCGTGAACATAGAATTATTACAGATCGGTGGCAACTGAATGGGCCCTTTATCACTCCTAGAGTGATAATATGCTTAAAGCGCATTGTGTGACAAATCCCCAAAAGCGCCCGCACCTGAGGACTCTTAGTTGCTCACGACGCATATTCCGATGCTTATCAGACACTATTGTCATATATGTACCTGTGATAATCTCGTATTATCACACATTGAAGCTGAAGCTATGCAGCTACATTCTGTGGACCCGATAACATGACTGTCCTCGTCCTATGCGATACCCGCATTAATTCTAATGCAGTTTTAGGCGTTTTGACGATGGCTGTTTAGTGAGTCACTGCTATAAAGTTCGTGCACAGCAAGGAGGTGGGGCTACACAGTGTTGACAGGTGCAATTTCTACGATTCACTAGACAATGAAGTCGCAATATACCCGCGTATTCTCCTGACAGCTAAACATAGTTGTCTTCCATAGTTATCTTCAGAGCCCAGGACTTCAGAGCAAGTTCTCCTTAGGTACATAGGTATTCGGGCGTCTTGAAACCCGCGTCACGAACGGTTGCGCGTGAGAGTGATGCGACGTGCGACGCTGTGTCCTCGTACACGTTCTTGTACGTTTCCATACCCATTATTGCTACGGAGCCTTTGCCAAAGATCGAAGCGCGTGGTAAAGTAAGGAGTATTGATGCCCGTTTGAAATTTCAGCGAACGAAGGAACACGGATCGTCCAATGGACAACGAAGACGAAAATCCTAAAAATTTCGAAGAAAGTTATTTTAATTAGCACAGATTCATGCATCGCATTGTGTTAACAGACTGGTTGTGAATAGGCTTGGACCATGTACCACGTACTGCGCACCTTGTGCAAAAGAGGTCGAAGCGAATCGCGCTTGTGTACCTACGAGTTGCCCAAATCGTGTTGTATTTCATACTGATTGCATATAAGGATTTCGAAGAGAAAACACATGTTTCCTGCGACAGCGACGGAAAAATTGCAGAAGAATTTTAGAGGGTTAGGCATTATCTCAGCATTCTAGTACAGTTCGCCTCTAAGTGCTTACAGACAGAAATCAGAAGCATGGAATAATAATTGTTGAGATGGTCTACATATCTCGCGCAGGTATCTGATATGTGCTGCTGAAGACGACTCAGTGTCTCTCACCTCCATCCACGTCGTCAAGTACTGGCAGATTGAATTTTGGAGTTTCCCAGAAGCGGTACAAATGGTTTCCTCTGGAGGAGCACAGATGAATACATGAAGTACTGGAAGTTGTTCTAACTGAACTATACGTTATGCAAATGGTCTGCATGACAGCAGTCAAAAACGTTAGATGTCAAGGTAGCCAAGACTTTGGTGGTGCACCGCGATGGATGCTGATACAAAGCCCATTGCTACAAAGACTTGTGATCAATAGTTTCGAATCTCACTCTCCTCGTACTCTAGAAACTCTGGCAAGTGCCGAAGAACCAGCACGGAAAGCTGCGGAAAACTAATGATCTCCACTTACCAATACTACAAGCGTCCGTCCGCATTGACTAGCTTCAAAGGCACTCTTGAAAAAGATATTCATGCTGGATGTTTTCTACTGCACTAGTTTTCCCGTTCACCCAACATCAAAAACTTGACCTCACGACCACGGAGGCACGAAGATTCCGACTCTTCTCCTTTTGGCTGGCGCTATCCTCGAGCAGAATCAGAAGTCCAGGAGTGCGTTTTCTAGGAGACGAATTAGAGATACCAGCTACAGCGATCACACAAAAGGAGCCTTTCGAGTTCCTGCACTGGTCCTGCAAGATGGAGCGACAACTCCAATTCTTTTCTGAGAATACTAGATATATCCCGAAATTGTAGCCTTGTATCCAAGGTTTTGTCCAACCCTAAGAGATGAATGGTGTATTACTGACTTATGGATGCTACGCAAATTCTTCCATGTTCCGGTGGTAGTATTGGATTCAGGCTCCTTTCCAAAGGGATTGGTAGGGAGACCTCTGAGTATGTTCCTTGTGCAGATTCAGAAGATCAGGTATGGAGGAGAGTGGTAGTACATCTCAACTGGTGACAAGGGTAAATCAGTTGTAGTAGCTGGGAAAGCTTGATTATGTCCCAGCTATGCCAGCCAAGCGCCAGTAACCAAACCCATTAAGGCTTGATGGAAGCACCATAGTGCACATCTCACATGATTACGTCGTAACATCGATGAGTAGGCAGTTACGGATACCGAACCAGGAGGGAACACGGTTTTGGGTAACTCATCCCACAGAGCTTGGATATATGATGTGTTGCAGCATATACAGAAATGTACTCTCGTAGCTAATCTTTCAGATTGCCTGGTCACCCATTGCAGGTGCTATTGCTGATTTTCTATACGCACCCACTAGGAAACGTTTCCTTCTTACGAAAAGTTTCCAGTTGCTGCTGCTGCGTCTGCCAAATCTCCCAACAACCACACATAGCTGGTGATTGGAACCTCCTGAAGGTTTCTACTGAGAAAAGTGTGAAGTGGTACCCTGGGTAAGCACCTTCCAGGTACTGTCTCACCTTCTCTGCATATCGAAGGGCTGCTGGTGCTCCTGGGGGTTATGCTTGATGCTGGTATGTGTTGCTGCAGGATGGATCGTTGGCACATCCACTACCATCATCCAGAACATGATTTAGACTAAGACTGGGCATGCACAAGCCACAGTGCAGGACAAATTTTTCCGTTGGTACCCAAAACAAAGCATCAGGTTGACAAGGGGGGGCCAAGAAGAGCAAGAGGATGACACTGTAAGGCCAAGTATGACATCCACGGGCCACTATACATGCGACAATGGATGATCAATCATCATTTGCAGTGAACCACGAAGGGTTTGTGTTATCTCTAAAACCCTAGCTACCTCGTACTTTTCTACACAGGAATCTCACACTTAGCCGGGAAACAAATTCACTGTCAAACCACAGGTAGACTAGTGTCACACAGACTTGCTGTAAGCAACTGTCACAAAGACCTTAATTTGGGATATGTCCAACTCACAGATTGGGTGTTCACAACTATTGTGGCTCAACATGGGGAGGGTTAGCCCCGAATTTGATTTTCGACAGGTAAAAGCAATCTCCTGCAGTTAATCATATAACAATACCACACCTTCTGGAATTCAAGTGTATGAAACATCAAACGTTTGTCTATTGCTCTCTGTGGCCAGCATCTGTGCTACCACATTCACTAATGGCACACACACTGTTGAAGTCGCTGTAATTTCGAATAGTTGCAACCACCCCGGGGATCCAAACCTCTCTCATACAATCAGTGAAGACGTTCTGATTACCAGTAGTTGCATCAGCGCTGTTAAACGCTTTAAAATCTTATTTTAATCGTTAAGTCCGCCTTTTTCAAAATGAGGGCTCATAAGCTTGTCGCGGACGCGTGTTTTCAAAGAAGCAAACCCAGCTGTCAATAGGAGGGGAGGGCAGGAAGTACGGAAACCTGAACGGATAGCATTTTTTGGTCTCAATCTTTGACTGTGCAAAGTTTCAGGTATCAAGAAGCTGTAAATGTGTGATGTATAGGAAAATAATCGAGTCAGTGAGTGCTGGATACCGCTTTGTACAGCGCAGCTCAAGCTGTGCGAGGTCCCATGACTGAGAAAAGTTGTAGGAATCCTGAAGAATATCTAATAAGAGAGCGAGTCCGTCAGCTTCCTGGTCATGTCGGAGCACATTCGCCCTATATGTTGACAGTAGACATAGGGCACCAATTGCACCACACGCGCGTTCGTGCACTTGCGCAGTCCGAGAAAGGGATGCATCAACTGCCGTATCACTTGTTTATTTGTCGAAATTCCTACGGAAATTCTGCATGCGGGATGACGGGCTCGATTCCAACTCAGAATGGGAATTAAATCGAAGCCGTGAAAGTGTTCCATCTGCGCGCACCCTGATGCTTATGGAAGGTGCACTCGCGGTCAGGTTGTGTGCTCAGTTGAGTCTGGTAGGTGTTTTGTTCAGCATATTTACGACGTCTTGGCTGAGAATAGTATCATTCCCCAGAGACGGCACTAAGCGTGCGTGTAACGGATTCAGTGTATCCATTATTAACCAATCAGTCAACTTGACTTGGTAGCTTTGTTCCCTGAAGTGTTTGGACTGTCGAAATCTTCGGGTGCGCTGCATGCTCACAGTCACCACACTTTGGCGCGATAATATGGTGTACCTTGTCATGTAGTAAAATGCATCAGTTTCAAAACAAAGAAATATTACATTGTACTTTCAAAAATCTTAAATTAGAGAGGTCGCGGTCAGCTCTTCTAGATGTGAGACAGGTTGCAACTTCACCGGGAGTAACCCCGATTGTGGCGTGATAAAGGTTGAGCCGAACCATTGGTATAAATAATCGTTTTTGGCAAATACTGCATGGAAAAGAGCAAACCGAGGTTCCTGAGCACTTCTGCTTGTCTTCTGAGCAACTGAGCAAGTAAGCAGCTGCTATATCCCGAGGCGATTTGGCGCGAACACCATCACGACGCACTCTGAGTGCTGTGATGGAAAACGCAGTAGTCAAAAAGCTTCAGATCGTTGTTGGCAACTTATGTAGGATGTGATTTGAGTGTGTAGGCAGAATCCGCTGAGCGTCCCGAGCTGATCCAAATCAGACGATTTCGTCGTGGACTATCGTCCGAGTCAGCTTGTGCAAATTGGAAACGGTGTAACTGTAAACGAACATGTACACTCATGCAGCCATAAAAAGCTCGCGAGACACAACTTACATCCGTTCCAAGACCTACGATCTCATTTTAACACCCAAAAGAGCAAGCGAGACTGGTTTTGAGGCGATTAAAGTAAAAATGGGGGTATATAATGGGGTAACTTGATGGCCACGTAAATCACTACAACTGAACGCCTGCTGCATGGCCCCAAGCTACCCAAACACGACACCAAATTTATGATGAGTAGTTGTCTAGCTAGTAAATATCAAGTCTCGTGTATAATCGTTGTTGTACGTGCGACATGCTATAAATTCTCAGTGCCCCAAATAGCGCACCCGGGATAACTAATTGGCATCTCCTGAACTTGGTCCTGCGCCGGAAGTGAAACGGGTACTAATTCCCCTTGAGAACTCAAATTTACACGAGATTGGTTACCTTGACGAGTGTCTAGGTTCCCTGGTATATGGTTCGTGTCGAACAACCCCAGGGCATTTCCTCCGTTGTGTTGCGAAATTTAATTTCCTCCTCACAATTCTTACATTACATACCTGCTCCTCCACAAATACCGTCAGTCAATCATGAAATTACAGGCTCTGTATGCATCGCAATGGCCATCACCCAGCTGACTTAGCAGAACAACAGAAAAGTCTCAAAGGCAAGATGAACTCTGCATTCCGTGCCGAAATCTACTCTAACATGCTCTACAAAACATAAAGCTGTAATATGTCGCACTGCATTCGATTCGAGACGAGTGTAAGGATCTACTAAATTCTCGACTGCCCCTCGTCCTATCTTTCTGCTGATGTAAGATAATCCGCATAACTTCAAGCTATGGCACTGGCGCTCACCCAATGTGCTGCACAAGATTCATCTGTGCTTTTCTTAACAGTCCGTCCAGGTTGCGTCACCTAAGTGACGATTTCCACCACACATTCGTGGCATGGGCAATGTAGCCACAGAACCAGCATCGATGTTCAAACATTTAGGAATTTGCGTGACGCGCAACACAAGTGTGTATTGTTGCATCTAATCTGCATTCCAGTCGTACAATGGTATTAGCGCTGACGCCGGGTAGGTTAAGTTAAATACCTCATGTGTACTCGTAAGTATCCACTCTTTCTGAGGAACATCTCTGTTCTCTCGAAGCATCTCCACACACCAGCAAGCAGAGTATCAATCGCCCGAAGTTCCCTCGTTTTGATGCACGAGTAATTTGCACTCAAGGTGGGTGCCTGGTGGAGGTAATTTACACCCGCTCGACAGAACAGCTCAGTTCTGAGAGAAGAGGATGTCTGCATGCGACTCTATGTGCGACTTCGATACCTGCGGATGTCTGCTGTCTCCTATTCGCACTGTGATTCGCACAATCTCCCTTTTTGCCCAACCTGAATCTGCACCATCGTATACATGTTCTTGGTTTAACACTTCGCAACTGTTTTCATGTTGGTCGCGCATGATCATCATGTTGATATGATGTTAGAAGTGTTATGTCCTAGCATGTGGGCTCACTTGCATCTAAGTTTCAAGGAGAGATGCAGCGTGGAACGCATATGGCATGTAGCAAATGTTATCACAAGCACTTAATACAAGTGCGGGGCTCGAAGCCAGCTCGCGAAACTGATTGCATAATGCTGGTGTTTGGATTTTCCTTAGTGCTTACGAGATTCCACACGTGTAAATTGTGCTATTGAGCACGACTGTACGCTGGTTCTTGTGTAGTTGGGCAAAATGCTCGTGGTTTAGCGCACCACCAAGCGTTCATCTCCAGCAGTCTCATGAGGCGTCTGCAAATAATTCTCCTGGCTGTACTGCTGCCAAAGTGGGTGGTGCAGCTGCTCATAATCGTTTCTCTGGCCGCTCTGCGATCCCCGAGTTCAAGTGCACTCCACAGTCAGGGTCACCGCTTTGCCCAAGCGTAAAACCAACAGATCCCCGGGCTGGAAAGTCGCCGACCTTGACGACGCGAGCAGGTGAAAGACCAGTGCGAAATGCTAGCGAGCACTCTGGATCCTCGTTTGGTGCCTTGACCCAATCCGGACTGCTCAAGACTGGAGTCGGAAGAACCTGCGATGATTCTGATCCAACGAAAAGAAATTATAGCCAGCCTTCCGAGTGGAACTTCAACTGGGATCGGTTGCAATGGGAGAAAGCGACCTCCTCGGACGTAGATAGCCATTCGAACAGGGCTGTGATTGCCGCACGCAGGTAACCTGCCATTGTCACGCTAGCGATTGATCTGAGCTCCATTATCGTTACTCATAAACGATCCATTAACCATGAGTCTGAAATACTTGCAGATGGGGGGACAGTCGTGATACTCTAGGTCCTGCCGCGCGAGCATTTAAACCCACGAGAGGAGTTGAAAAGCAACCGCGATCACAAGTTGAAAACGCGGCTTCAAAACAAGCTTCATGTCTGAAAGGACTGGAAAGAATACTTGGCTCGGATAAGGACGATCTTAAGGAAACTCTTCGACGTACCATTGTTTTGCCACTGAGAGCTTCCCACTTATTCAGGAAACTCCTTGGCAGCAAGTTTAAGGTCCCATCCATACTACTACATGGGGCACCAGGTACTGGAAAAAGTTTCCTGGTTGAATCCTTGGCGGAAGAGTGCGCCTGCAAGCTGTATGTGCGTTCCTCGCGTTTTCCGGTCCTAATTTGACCGTTTACTATGTTCTCAAGCTACAGCGCATGCTGGATTAAAATTTCAAAATTACTCATGCTATCAACGTATTCACATGATTGAAGCACTCAAAGGAAATCACGCAATTTCTTTCAGCGTAAGCTCTTTCTCAGGAAAGCAGATCCTTTCTCGATCTTCAAAAGGGTGCCTACGATTCCATTCCCTAACAATCATGAACCTGCATTTACTTCAAGGATCGATTTTGACAACTTAGAAACAACGGTGTGTATCCGGTCGTGCAGGTGATTGACTGTGCAGAGATCGCATGCGGTGGTGACAAGGCTACTGCCAAGCTGCGTTCCATCGGATCTCTAGCAGCAGCTACAGCCCCTTCTATTATCCTTCTGGACCATTTGGAGGCAGCAGCATGCACTCCAACACCGCATAGCTCCTCGTCGTCTCTGGCCGAACTGAGATCGTTCATCACCGCAGTTCGGCAGCCAGGAGGGCCGGCAGTAGCACTTCTGGCAACTACTTCCATGCGTTCGCAAATCGATCCATCTCTCTGCCGTCATGGAGTTCTTGATGCAGACATTCTCGTACATCCTCCGGACCAAGGCGGCCGAGAGGCCATCCTGCACAGCTGCTTCTCAGGCATACCCGGAGCTATGGATATCGACATCCCTGCTCTTGCTATTGCTACTCCAGGTGCAACGCCTGCCGACTGCCAGGGGCTGGCAACAACTGCCGTCACAGAAGCTATCGGTGTGTCTCAGTTTCCCTTCATTTAGATACAGTCCAGACTGCTTCCTCAAAACTCAACAACCGGTGTACAATAGAGAAAGCGCCATACAGTACAGAAGCATGTGTTCGAAAAGCGCCGACCAGTACCCTACCTTGAGATAGTTTCAGGTCTTCGTTAAACCAGGCAAATCTCGCAAAGCATTATTGGCTACATAGTGTACAGTTTAATGGGCCACAAGCACTCAAATTACTCTATTGTGCCTTCATGCATCCACACTTTCATTGTTAGGGCTTCTAGGAAGGCAAGGAACAGGCAAAAAGCTTTCGGAGGCAGATTCCCCTCGACAAGCATTTCATCAATCTGTGTGCCTACAATAGAATAGGGCTGCCCAAAATACTCATATTAACCCTGATCAGTAACGAAGATTCACTGATCTCCACTTAGATATTACAATGTAGGTTACATAGCGTATACAATATTGAGTGCACCTCAAACTATTAGCAGCTTTCCTGATCATCGTCTTCGGTTTGCAGGTCGAGTTTTAGACATGAGCAGCACAGAGGATGTGATTATGAATGGAGACAGTTACAACTCAGAGAGCGGTGTTATCAAGAGAATGAAACTGACTGCAGGCGATTTGACTAGAGCTGTTGAAGGTCTGGTGCCAAGTGCTGTGCGTGGAGTGGGCCTGTCCCCGCAAGTCCCAAAGGTTTTGTGGGATGAAATCGCTGGTCTGGAGGCAGTAAAAAGGTCAGTCAGGGAACTAGTAGAGTGGCCAATACGCCATGCAGATCTGATGTGTGGCTATGGGGTTCCTCCTTCCTCGGGGGCGCTGCTTTACGGCCCGCCGGGGTGTGGTAAGACTTTGCTCGCTAAAGCTGCAGCTGGGTCGATCGGGTGCAATTTTCTGGCCGTTTCCGGCCCTGAGTTGCTTGAAAAGTGGTTGGGAGAGTCAGAGGCGCGAGTCCGGGAATTGTTCGCCGTTGCAAGGCAGGCTGCGCCGTGTGTTGTCTTTTTTGACGAGATTGACGCGCTCGCCGTGCGCCGTGACGAATCTGCCAGTGGCTGCGCGGCGTCCGGTACAACTGCTCGTGTCCTCAATCAGTTGCTTACTGAAATGGATGGTGTGGCTGACCGGCGCGGCGTTGTTGTCCTGGCTGCTACGAACCGACCTGAAGCTGTTGATCCAGCTTTACTCCGCCCAGGGCGCCTTGACGAACTCTGCTTGGTTCGGTCCATCTCCTAGTATATGTACCCATATTTCCCTGTTTCAGATTGCAATCAAACTATCTATTGTTGTATGTTTGGGGCGGGAATAAGATGAAATACGATTATCGTACGCCACATAGCTTAGTTGCTGTGCAGGTTGGATTACCCGATGATATTGCGCGCGGTGCCATTCTGAGGAAGAGTTTCGATAAAGTTCACCTGAGTACGGAGATCAGTTTGGAAGCCATTGTAGAGTGGAGCAGAAGTATGACGGCTGCCGATTTGACCCATTTCTGCCATGAGGTCCTGAGAGAAGTAGTTCACAGGGAGGTGGTTCTCTCTGGAGCGATTCACAGCTGCAATACAGCTGTAGATATAAGGTCCGGTGTTGTTTATATGCGCGATGTTGAGCACGCAATGTCTCGCGCTCGCTGGTCTGTGAGCGAGCAAGACATGCAGCACTACTTAGCTATAGAGCAACAACTTCTGATGGGATCTTTGCCCCGCAATGGCGCACCAGAGTCTACAAATACACTTGTGTCGAAACTTCTCGAGACTCGTGATTCTACTCGCGTGAAATCGCTTGAACAGCTGCTCCACCGTGCTGTGAATATCATGACGTCTCAGAAACGTGCGTTGGACGCTTTCGGCGTGCCTGCAGATGATGGTTGTAGCGAAGCCTGGAATGCAATTTTGGAAGCTGTGGATGGTGCCCGAACGTAATGCATTGCTAGCTACATTCGCTTGCAATCATAGTACAACACTGGCATGTAGAGTACTCACTGACAGTCCTGGCTTTCAAGCATTAATAATAACTTCTCACTATTGTAAAAACCTTGATTCATGAATGTTATTGATTTGGTGGAGAACAAATATTGTGAAGAACATACTGGGAGTCAACAGTAACACATGATTCAATTTGAAAACAACAGGGAAATCTGAACACACAATTGTAGGCATGAATGATCACAGCATGGTGCACATCCCTTGTCAACCATCTGTTATTAGAACAACTGCTGCCAAGTACGGCTAAACAAGCAGGGGATGTAGGATCACGTACAACACCCTCGCTCCTCGCATCATTTTTCTAAATGAGTATACATATAAGTAGAGTCAAATGCACCCTGACACCATGAGGAGTTGAGGCAGCCTCCGTAGCTTGAGACAGTGAGCTGGTTCGAGCAGTCACTACTCCCTTCCCCTTCACTCCTGGGCAGTAAGCAGCCCTCCCCCGCTCTTCAAAATCACGCCACCTCCATGCGCTCAATGAAAATAAAAGATCACTGCTACTGGTCAAGGCATGCACCCTGAACAATCGATGGCACTCCCGGGAAACCTGGCAAGTGCTTGCGGGATCCAGAACTTTT